>JAUCMS010018430.1:0-18946 GCA_032357445.1 Enteromius radiatus
TTTATAAAGGATGAACTGACTATGTACTAATGCTTAACTAATGATACATAGCGTGTAGTTATTATAAAGTGTTACCGATTTATCTTATAGCGTCTCGCAAATATTTTAATCTTGAGTGCACGTCATTATCCTGGAATACATGGCAAGCGACTGCGATATTGAGCATTAAATGATTAATTCATCATTTACTCATCCTCATCTTGTTCCAAATGTGTATGACTGACCTTTTTGTTTTGGAACATCAAAAGAAAGATAAATAAAAAAAAGCCAGTTTTCCATACAAAAAAGGTGCAAAAGTGCTATATAAAAGTATCATAAATTAATTCATACAATGTGAACACAATATTTTGTCATATGGGAGCTTTGTGTGAGGAACAGACCAGTGTTAAAACTAGTGCTGTCAAATTATTAATCGTGATAAAAAAAAAAAAAAAAATGTTTATATAATATATGTATGTGTACTTTGTATATTTATTTATACATAATAAATATATATTTATTTATTATGTATATAAATACACACTCATACAGTAAATATTTTTCAAACATTTACGTTCTTATATTTTATTTTCTATTATTTTATTATATTATATATTTATTAATTATTCTTATATTTAACATCTAAACATAATATATTCATGCATGAGTTTGTATTTATACATACATACATACATAAAAATAAAGCGTATACAAACATATATTATGTAAACAAAATTGTATATTTTGGATGTGATTAATCGCGTTAATTATTAGACAGCACTAGTTAAAACTAATAAAATTTGTTTCTACTAATTGAAATTAAAACTGAAATAAAGATGGAAACAGAAATTAGAAATATTGCCTTGGGAACTAATTAAAACTTGACTAAAATTTAAACTGAAATTAAAAATGAAATAAAGATTAATTCTAAGTTAAAGGAATAGTTCACCCAAAAATGAAAATTACCCCATATTTATTTTTCACTCTCCCTGAAGCTATCCTCGGTGTATATGACTTTTTTCAGATGAACGCAGTTGTTTTTTGTTTTTTTTGTTCGCTCTTCCAAGCTTGTTAATACGGCTGGATAGCAGCCATTATTTTAAAGCCCCATAAATCGGATATATCCACAAGCACTGCCATGTAAAACCGAGTCCCAGCTTCTTGGCTGACTTTTGACTAGACGTACGACGTATGACATACGTAACAATTCAGCCAAGAAGCTGGAACTCGGCACTCTAGCCAGCAGGTGGCAGTAATGCACCTTGAAGCTGTATGTCAACTGTCATTAAAAATATAAAGAAGAAGAAGGAACTCGGCTCTCAGTCAATCAGTCAGTCAGTTACGTTATAATTTTAAAACTATATATATTTTTGTTACAAAAACCCATCGATCTTCTTCAGAGGACATGTGATAACCTCCCTGGAGGCATTTAGTTTTATGTCGCAGTATTTGCCAATGTATCTAATTTACAAAGCTTACAAAATAATAGGCACTATCCATCCGCATTACAAAGCTTGGAGAAGCCAGGATACATTCTTTAAAAAACTGTGTTAAAAGACTGTGTTTGTCTGAAAATGGAAAGTCATACACACCTAGGATGGCTTCGGGCTGAGTAAAATATGGGGTAATTTTCATTTTTGGTAAGATGAAAGATATTACTACTGTAGTCTGAAAATATTTACACCAAACTTTGATGTCTTAGAAGAGACGTAGAGATTTCTAATCTGTGAATAAATCTTTCTTTTGAGTCAGATCTTTTAAATGAATAAGTTAAACCAATTCAAAAAGGTTTTCTTTTTAAGTTCTAGAGGACTTGGATATGGAAAATTGATTTTTTTTGTAAGACCAGGAGCCATTTGTAAGCATTCAAATCCTCATTTTTTCAGTGTCACAAAGAAATAAAGTCATACAGGTTTGAAATGACATGACATTTTTGACAATGACATTTTTCAGGCGAACAATACATTTTATTCTTTTTTTGCTGTTCTATTCCTTTATTCCCTCGCTGTCAGACTAGAGACTCATTGTGAATTCTCTTAAATCAGCATGAGGCTCTGACTTTCTCATAATCGAAAACAGTTGGTGTATTCCAGAAATAAAACCATGGTCACGCTGCTCACCCAATTAGCAAACAGCTTTTAAGCCCTGACTGTCCTGTGTGTTTATGTTGTACAATTTAACAAGTGTCTCCTTCCCTTTAACAAGTGTTTACATTACACCTTTCTTTAACAACAAGTGTTCCTGTTATTTAATTTCTGTTGTCAGGTAACTAGATGTTCAGTGTTTTTCAGCAGTGCACAGGCCAGAGCAGACAGACTTGGAGATTTCCAGCGCTCTGGTGTGCATCTGGATAGCAAATGACAGCTTACAGTCCATTTTTTTCCCTATGTAAGCACATGCTGCCTTTGAAGTTTTATCGCTGCTATGTGTCTAATGCCTTTATTCAGCCTGGTGTCCAACTGTTGCTTGCTTCAAAGACCAATGATTCAAGTGGACCACCAATTACTAGAGTCAGTTTTCCCCTGTGCCTCCCTTATGGCAATGCAGAAGTCTTCACTCGACAAAGTTCTGATGGTAAAAGTAACATTCTAATAAGCTGTGGGTTTAATGAGAAGTCGGCCACCTGGGAATCTCTGACTACTTTCATATTACAGGCTTTAATGATCAATTTATTTTTTTCACAGATCCTGTTTTCCTGTTTTTTCTTTAACTATCCACTATTTTTATTACTGTTTGTTAGAGACCTATATCTGTTTTTAGTGTGCATCAATGGACAGACTTATATATTTGTGTATACTTAGATTACCGTTCAAAAGTCTGAGGTTCACTGATTTTAACTGTAAAAAACTGTGAAAATGCTATGGTAAAAACCTGTTAAATGGTTAATGGTAAAAAATCCTGTAAAATTTAAAGGGAAATGGGATATTATAGGGAATATTAGCATTATAGCAGTTAATGAAATTACAGTATTTAACTGTAAATGTAACTTAAAACTGTAAAATCTAAAATGTTGCTACTGTATTTTTTATGATCGAATTCCGTAAATTTTACAGATTTTTTTTACAGCGTTGTTTGAAAGTAGTCTGAAAGGCTCACCAATGCTACATTTATTTAAATAAAACGAAAAAAAATACAGAACAAATTAAGATATTATTACAATTTAAATAAATGTTTTCTATTTGAATATATTTAACAATGTAATTTATTCTTGTGATATGGAGCTGAATTTTGAGCATCCTACTGCAGGTACCAGTGTCATGTGATTCAAGAGAAAACTTATCAATTGTGACTTTATTTCTTATTTTCAACTTTATTTTACAAATTATCTTTTCCATTTTTGACTGAAGCGGAAATGAGCTTCTGTACTATTCAGATCACTCACTATCGCATCTGCCACAACTAATGGACTGCATTTGCAATTCTGCAGAAAGTAGTGCTGCAACTCCATTAACCTTCATCAGTAACGTATATCTAATGTGCTGCTTATTTTAGACTATATTAAATGTGCATAAATGTTAACACTATGCATGTAAAGACCTCCTATTTTTCTACGTAGAGGCGATGCGGTACTATACCTGTTGCAAGATAAATGATGTGATAGAGCATGTCTTTGCCCTGCACTACATCCACGGCCACATGGGAGAAGCGCACGTTATCCTCCATGAAGTATGGCACAGGAACGACAGGCTGCACCACCTCATGCATCAGAATGAACTTCTGGGCATCCTGCAAATTCCTCTCCGTTAAGTTCACGTAGGAGCCGTAATCTATAGTGCCACACTGAGAAAGAACAAGAGAGATACAAACAGAGAGACGCTGATAAGAAAAAAACAAACAATCAATGGTCTGTGAAGAAATGCGAAAAAAAAGTCACTAAAAGCCGTTGGTCAGAAGAACCCATTTGTTGTATGAAATCATGATAATTTCTTCCACAGAAAAGGATCTAGAAATCCGTCTAGCAGTTGTTTCCCTAAATTACTGTTTTCCTTCCCTGAATAAGATTTTATACGGAGAAACCAAATTAGCTGGCCTCACAAAACCGGCACTCTCTCTTGGATCACATATAATCAACATCAATCAGCTGGAGATCAACGCAGGCATAATTCCACTCAAATGGGGTGTATGTTGGTCTTTCAAGAACAGAATATACTGTACGGCAAGCCATTTCCCATCAATGCTGGAAGCCATAAATTTGAAGCTCATAAATCTGGCCTCAACAACATGGACAAATGCTTGATGAAGATGTCACAGCTAGCTGGATAAAGTAGCGCTCCTGTACATCATGAATCCTTGTGCTTCAAAGAGGAAAAGAATGAAGTGAAAGACTTGGAAAACTTAATTATCAGGTCGCAAAGATCAGCTTCAACAAGCCAGACGGGAAAGTCTGATTCAGCTGATCCAAAAAAGAAGTCCATGCTGATCAGACAGTTTTTAAAGGGTTTAGATATGGTAGTCAAGTCGTTTTAATAGGGTCATTACCAGGCACACATAGAATCTGCAACCAATTTCAACAGAAAGTGTTTAAGATTTTCAAAGAATCTGAAGATAAGCATTTGGTCCTTGTGTGTTTGTTATTAGAAGTAAGATGTAATTGAACTGGTTTTCAAGAGTAAAGAATTTCACCCAAAATCAGCTTGGAAAATGTAAATAAAAAGTCCATCTGGGCCTGGTCATGGATCTCACGTTTCATTAAAATACATTTAATGGCTTTAGATTAACCTTCAGCAATTTAGACACAGATACATTCCTTCATTCTGACCACTAGAGTTTGACCACGACTTTAGATTTCTGAAGAAAGTCTTAAAACTATTCACTTAAGACTCAGTCTATGTGAAGTTTCTGGCAATACTCCACAAGAGATGAATACCGGTTTTATTAGCTCTTATCATTGCAATCGTCCAGCCAAAAATGTTATAAGCTGGCAACTTTATTACTAAATTCATGAGCATTACAAAGACATGGAAATGGAGGCAAATTAATGACCATGAGAGAGGTTTGAGAAACTGTGACCTGATACGTCTCTCCTTCGCTATCATCGACAATATCAGATGTGGGTGTTTGTGGGTTTTGGATAATTGGACAGTGCTCAGAAAAATAAAAATTCACCTCATATATTCTTTTTTTTTTTTTACAGAGAATAATCAGGCAAACACATCAGGCAATAAAACCAAAAACATCAGTCACAATCTCGTTTTAATTGGGCACACATAGGTGGTAGTTGAGGTGAGAAAGTCAATTATTTTTTTGGTTGTTTACCACTGGAGTGCTGCCAACAGAGAGAGACCTGGCACTTTTCACAAGTACCGTATTATTTGGCAATAGAGCAGCAGAGACACAAATCCTACAAATTATTATTGTTATTAAACTAGAATGAAATGTAGGTAGTTTATAATATATGGTAATTTTGACCTGTCCCACCTCAGTTGTACTTAAAAATCAAAATAATACAAATAATACAAAATAACACTATTTTGAAATGTTAATGTAGAAAAGCAGGTAAAATATTTATATTACTAATTTTAAATACTCCCTACATCACTGTAGAAAACACAATTTGTGTGTGTGTGTGCGCTTATTGTTACACATATTGTGTTGGTGACTGAATCCAAGTCAAGTTCAACCCTATGACCTGCATTATTTTAATAGAAATGATGAGAAAGGGAAAATTATGTTTTTTTATCCACCAATTGCTCCAGAGCTACACTACTGTTCAAAAACTTGGGGTCAATAAGATTTTTAATACTATTAAAATAAAAAGAATATATGCACAAAAATAATATATATATATATATATATATATATGTGTGTGTGTGTGTATATGCAGTAAAAAATGTAATATTGTACAATATTTTTATGATATTCATCAAATAATGGAAAATATGAAGAGGATGATGATCAACATTCTCTGAAGGTTAGGCACCTCCTTTCACTGACCATTTGAGAGTTTCAGGCCTTATTCTGCACCCTATTTGTGGAAAGTGCCACTTAACTTTTAAAGCAGACGGAGCGAATGCAAACTGTCCGTAAAAGTGACTGTCATTTTCTGGGTGCTTACCTGAAAGTCGGGGTTGGGATTGGGGTAGGGCAGCCAAGCGGAGCGTGAGTTCTCCTGGTACTTGAAAGGCCCACTGAACACTTGGGTAATAGCGCTCAGATTGAAGGCGCACACTGCTGATGCAGCAATGCTGTTGCTGAGAACAGAGTCAACACACACACATACACACTGACAATCATTAAAGTATAGTGGATCATAATGTGAAAAATGGATCTGTCTATGGCTGACTGTGATACAGATCACACATTACCAGAGAGATAACAGCAGGTAAGCAAAAAAAACTAAACAAAAAAGGCAAATATATAATGTTAAAATGATAGTGCCCTCACAATAAAACTAGTGTATGCAATTAATAAGTTTTTGCTGAGAGCGCAGATCACAAAATTGAGATTCTGCAGGAAATAACGGGTCATAAGCCGACTTTTCTGAACATAACAGCGAATATATCTTAAAGGGGTCATATGACCCGATTTCAAGTTTTTCTTTCTGTTTGGAGTGTTACAAGCTGTTTGTGCATACATAAAACGGCTTGTTTAAACACGCCCCCAATTTTCTATGTCACTGTGTGGGTTTATTTTCATAACACTGCCCAAATGTTTACACAAAGACAGAAGACAAAGCTATTATTCTCGCTGTAGTGTTTATGCCTGTGCCATGTTCTGGAGACATTGTTTCGTTGTGAAAGTGAAACTACTTTGTTTATGCTTCCAAAAGAGGACACAATTAGAAACATATTTTTTAAAACTTAAACCTCATAAACACATTGCATTGCACCAAATACACAAAATAATGCTCTTTTTAGCAACATCATACGACCTCTTTAAAGCTGTGTGTTGTGATCAAAAGGTGCTTTACTCACACATTAGTAGTGAAAATCCCGTAGAGAAGCTCAAGTTCAGGCAGGAAAAAGGTTCCCTGCAGCTCATTGTAGTTGAATGGAATCTCGCCCGGCCGTGAGCAATTAAGCCTGGCCTTCATAAAGGTGGTCCAGGTGTCCTCCAGCAGAAAACGACCCCCGATGTCGTTCTTGCAGACGCGGGCGGCGCGAGAAAACACCGTCCGGCCGCAGTCGTGCTCCACGGCGTTCTCACGGAAGAAGAAGTAGGTGAAGTTGCCGATGTCATAGGAGGATACGAAGTTGGGCTCTGAGTTTGACAGAAACGGGGGGACAGATGACAGTGATTAATAACGGATTGTATGGAGCAGAAGCACTGGCCCATCAAGATGCATTTATTAATCTTATGCTTAGGTAATGGACAAAGTCATTTGTCATGGGAGAAGAGAAAGGTTACGGTGAGAAACGATCAAAGCGAGCTTGCTCGTTTAATTATCGTTCTCCGTTCAAAACAGACGAATGCATGAGCCTCTCAAAGGCAAAAAGAGCAACCAGCACGGCTAGCTTCGTAAGATTCAAAGCGAGGAGGTGGATGTGATTGACAGCAAATTCATTTTCTTTTGTGGTGAAGAGCTTTGCACATTTGCACAACATGAAGGAAGAAAAATCAATTGTAAAAAGTTAATGTAATGTAAATGTAAATCAGGTGAAATTCTTCTCTGTCAAGATTTTCTGATAATAATTTTTAAACCCATCAGCTCAGGTAGTTTTTTTTATCAATTCGGACAATGATGTCGAGGTCTACAGTTAAAGGGATACTCAGCTTTGTTTTGAGGAATATCGCAAGTGTTTTTTATAGTGCTGCCAAACAATCGTGATGAAATTAAATAGTTAATTTATAACATACCATATTTTTTCTTAAATATATGCATACATGTGTTTATACATAAATGTTGTCTATATGATTGTGAGCAAAGGACAGAATTTAAATTTTTAGGGTGAACTGTTCCTTTAAAGACGGGTCAATTTTGTTTTTGTGCCAAAATCAAGCCAGATGGACATAACAGATGACTAAAACTGTGTTCATTTTTTGTAGTGTTGTTCATCCTTTTTATGGATAATTGCATATGCTAATTTGTCTACATTCGAAGATATGACTGATGTTGTACCAAAACAGTCAAACTTGACCAGATACTATTTGAGGTCAACACCAAACAATCCAGTGCTTTCTCATCTATTTGAAAGATCATGATTCATAAGTGTTTGAACCATTATCAGAACAAACATGCAGCTTATTTTTATGTTGTGAACCACCAGTTGAACAACTGCATTAATTCACATCATATCAGATGTGCTACTTAAACTTACATCTCACCCCCCCACCCAAAATGTCATCATTTACACCTTTTGTTGTTCAGAACCTCAAATATGTAACATAAAACTAATGTTAGGCAGAACGATACTGACTCTGTAACCAGCCACTTTAACGTTTTTTTTCATACAATAAAAGTGAACAGTGATGGAGGCTGCCATTCTGCCTAATATTTTAATTTGTGTTAAAGGAAGAAATTCATGCAGTTTTGAAGGTGAGTAACTGATGACAGAAATTAAATTTTTTAGGTGAACTGCACCTTTAACGAAACAACATCTGCCACATTTTCCAAAAAACAATTAGTTGCTTGATTGCTAATAATGACTTCTCGTAATGTCATGAATGAAATATATTTCATACAATACCATTGAGCCATTTGGAGTTGTATTGAGCAGTGCGCAGAGGTGGAAGTCCTCCCAGACTGCGGTAGATTGCCGGGTCCCTGCCGGAGAAGTCCATGGCTGTGGCGGCATACAGCTCACCGCTGGAAGTGATGAGGGCAGTCGAATTATGCAGAGGGTTATAGGGGCACCGTGCCATCCCACTGATTTGATCATGGACCTCGGTCAGGTTATTCAGCTGTGCAGAGAAACAGAGATTGAATTCAGACACCCTGGAATTCGTATACCTGAAAGGTATATATCTTAGCAAATACAAAACTGAAAAAAAACCCCAAACATTCTAGCAATTTTAAATGCACTATTAGTTTGTTTTGAGTCTGAACACAGAAAAACGTCCAAACGTCTCCACGGCTGAAAATCTTGAAGATGTTCTAATTTTGTTTACGCGACTGCGCTGTTGTGGCAGTGAAAACTATTTTACCACTCAAATCATTTATTACTGTGGAAACGCTCTGCCTACTTCCAGCCGTGTTGTGTGCTATTTTGTGAGACGGCAAAAATGTTTATCTCATTACTTGGTTGTCACGCCTAGTGGCGGCTGCAATAGCTAAATGCTAATCGTTCGCAACACACCCGTTTTGTCCTTATGCGCAGTACGGCAAAGCCTTGATTCTTGCATAGCGTGACATTTAGCCAGCAATGGGAAGCTACCATGACAGAGAGGTAATTTCCATTTGTATACAATAAGCACAAGGGATATGCTACCAAAGGAAGCGAGTATGACTTTTCGTGCTGGTCCAAGTTTTTTGAAACGATTTCTGCTCCTTCACGCGGGTGAACGGAGACATCCAAAAAATTCTTCATTTGAACTACTAGAAAAGCCATTAGTGACCCATATAGCGTTTAAAACAGTGGTTCTCAACAAGGCTCCACCTCAGCAAATTTCCAAGAGATCCTTAAAGTGACCAAATGAGCTACAACAGAGGTAGGCAGTGCCAGTCCTGGAGTGCAGATGTCCTGAGTTTTTTTTCAGGGTTGGAGCTAAACTCCGCAGGACATTGGCACTCCAGGACCGACGTTGCCTACCCCTGAGCTAAGACAACTAAAAATCTAAATATGTCTTTATCTATCTCCCCATTAGCAATAACTTTTTTGTCTTTTTGCCGTTTCTTGGAAAACCTGGATGTATGAGAAAGCCTCATTTTAAAAGTGTGATTTGACCTGGAAAAGTCTAATTTGTATATAGGCCAAGCTCTAAAATATGTGAATATATGCTAGGCTATAAAATATTTTATTGTGTATAAATTGTGAGTAAATCCTTATCCAGTAAACCATGTACGACTGGAAAAGTCATGGGAAATTACTGTGGACAAAATGGGGCATTGAAGTCAAAAAGGTTAAGAACCATTGATTTAAAGGACCGCTTCTGTTATCACTGCAATTCTAAAAATTCGTAGAATTTTTGTTTTGTATTCTAAATGTTCTTTTTTTATTTTCACTGAAAAAACAATGTGATATGTACATTTACTTGGGAAAGAAATTCCCTCAGATATTAAGTCTTGTATATAATTTAAAATGTATCAAAATGTAAAGATTTGCAATAAATAACCCCTCCCCAACACACAATTTCTTAAATGACTAGTAATTACTACTAGATATCTATTATATAAATTTCTAGGTAATTTTGCTTGTCAAATAAATTTATCTTGATATTTATACATTTGCAATGAAAACAGTAAAGAAAATCATTTTTCACAAGGTAGAGGATTTGAAGAGCTGTTAGTGCTGTTTCCTTTGAGAGCACAGCCAAATCCTGTTCATCATATTTAAAAATGGGATAAAATTTGGCAACAAAAACACGTCTGAAAAAAATCCAGTTAAAGCTTCTGTTATAATGATGCTCCTACCTTCCACATGCATCTGGTATGTGTTACCGGAAAAATGACAAGTGAATGGTTTTCGAATTGAGCAATACATCTCAAGCAGCAGTAAATTTATCTATGCAGCTGGAAATGTCATGCCTTCAGTGACTAGCTTATTTTTGTACCAGGAAATCTGACATACTGCATTGTGCTCAACCCTATCGGTCTGTCCCGAAGGTGGATTAGATCCTGTGTGGCCTCTCTTGAATGCTTTTATCTTACATGCAGCTGACGGCCACAACACTTGCCCTGTGTAATCAATGTAAAGGGGGATTATCCTTGATGTTGGCTCGAAGAAAACCTCCGCGAATGGCTGGAAGTGTCTCAGCTTCCTTCAGGACCCGGAGCCCATTTAGCTGGCAATAAAGTCAGGCGAATTTGCATGTTTGGCAAGACGAAGCAGTCTTTTGAAGCGTCGGTGCCAGTGAGACACTTCTCCCTGAGCCAATGCCTGAACGGATGTGCCTTTTCTTGGGCACGAAGAAAGATGAAAGGCGTTTATTGATGGAACACCTTCTGACAAATAGCACTCGGAAGCCTTCGCAGATATGGACACGCTACCCATAATGCACATTAATGGAGAGGGTTGAAAGATGCCTCTTCAGGAGACCGGCAGCTGTGTTTGAGCGGCACTACAACCTCGATGGCCGCTTGTTTAAAGATGCGGCTTTACTGGCGGCGTTACAAGGACACGGCCGAGCCTTTTCGCTCGTGCCTTCCTGGCTGTGCTAAGTCCTTTCCTGCTGGCACAAGGTACTTATAATGGTAAATGCCTCGGGTGATTTAGCTTTGAGTCAATAATTCCTGCCATCCTTCAAAGAGCCACCGAGGAGATGATTGCCATCGTACGCGAATTGACTGTCATCATCATTATCAGGTTTGAGGAAAGGATAGAAGAGTAATCCAGTCATTCAAATTCAGGGATTCGAGCACAAGAGACTTACATGCATGAATAAAAACGAGGAGATGTGAGGGGGAATAATGGGGGATGTCAGTAAATGTGCTTGGCGGAGATGCTTATCTTTCAATCAGCCGCTTTGAGTGGTGTTTATTGCGATAGGTGGCAACTATGCTATGGAAAAATTCGTCAAAGATAAAGCGCAAACACTCGCACAACACCTGCATTACAAGTGTGAACTCCCCCCAAAGGACAAGAGACTTACAAGTTCCTATTTTGTTAGAAAAACAGGCCTTGGTATTGTTGTTGTTCTTTTGTTTAGATCTCAAGAAAGTTTCTTCTGAGTTGAAGCATGAACAAAAGTTTATTGAAATAAACCACAGGCTTTGGTTGAAATACCACATGCTATGCTACACAACCCACGCAACGATGAAAATGTCAAAGGAGGTCAATGTGGGAGAGGGAACTTGGGACAAAGCTAGCATAACATCAGGTCAGGAAGCCAGTGCATTATATTAAGTGCATTGATGTGTTTGCGTTACCGTGCGGTTGGTGCAAATTGGAGTGAATGCATTTGTTCCGCATGTAAACAGCCTGTCGCCGCTGACTAGCAGAACACGGATGTAATTCTGGCACTCCTCCTGTGAAAAGACATAAGGGAAGATGTGTAAGCAGTAGAAAAAATGTTGACTATTAGCATTACAAATGCAAAATTGAGCCAACTTAGAAAAATGTGTGGGCAAAATCATAACACACTATGAATAGAAAACCCACCGTTAAAGGGATGGTCCACCCAAAAATGAAAATTCTGTCATTGATTCTTTACCTGTGACACCTTT
Organism: Enteromius radiatus; assembly: GCA_032357445.1. NCBI lineage: Eukaryota > Metazoa > Chordata > Actinopteri > Cypriniformes > Cyprinidae > Enteromius > Enteromius radiatus. The sequence goes on from JAUCMS010018430.1 coordinate 12,242, forward strand.
ATTCCTATTCGGAGCACAAATTAAAATATTTTAGCTGACATCTGAGAACTTTCTGACCCTGCATAGACAGCAATGCAACTGACACGTTCAAGGCCCAGAAAGGTAGTAAAAACATCATTCAAATATGACATTGGTGGTTCAAACGTAATTTTATAAAGCTACAAGAATACATTTTTGCACGCGAAGAAAACTACCTCTACTCAACAATTTTCTTTTCTCATTAAAAATATCTTCATTTGAGTTCCAGAGATGAACGAAGGTCTTGATGGTAGATAAATAATGACGGAATTTTCATTTAAAAGCTAATCAAAAGTTTATTTTAAAATACTCACTTATAGATCTAGCCTGAAAAAAGGAAAATAATAAAAAAAAAATCCTTGAGTGACAATGCTTTTTAATTTCTAATCATTTATTCTGTTTAAACTTTTTCATAATTATTTAGATTCCGATATAAGTCCACAATAATTATAGATAATTTCAAATAAAAACTTCAAAAAAAAACAAAAAAAACATTTCCAGCTTTTAATTGATGCAGTGGCTTTTAGTTGTTTTATCTTATTGGGTATTAACCTTTATGCACAGCACATTGGCCAACAGCTGTTGTTTTAATTGTGCTCTACAAATAAAGAGACACTGGAATTGCCAATATAAAAGAAACTTTAAACCACATTTATGAGACCGTTATTGTTTGATTTGAATGATGTTTTAACATGAAATCTTTCCAAATATAATCTTTGTAAGAAATTGAAATAGTTCTAAATACATATGTGTTTCTTCACTGTAATAGGTAGAAGTTATATTACAAAAAATAGTCTGTGTTCTTTCTAAAGTGATTACGGCGTGAACTGCTTACTCATAATGGGATTTTGGGCAAATTCCAGAAATTCAAAGCCTTTAAAGTACAGAAGCTAGGTTACATTTGTCTTCCAATCAGATTTTCTGCTATATTAGAGCGGCTACAGGATTACTTGAACCATAATGCTTCAGTTTGGTGTGTTTTTACAAGGCTTTTTGAGAATTTAGTAGCCAGTAAATCATTCTTGTCTCAAGTACTTGAAACCCTGTCGCCCCGTCTCGCTCTCTGTTGATTTAAAGGTGTTCCAAGGCAGTGCTCGAGGGGGTCAACTTTATTTGCTCATCAGAATGGCTGTTAACTCGCGAAGCCGTTCATTTCCCTGCACTAAGCGGAGTCCTAAAAAAAAAAGAATGATTTACATTTACTAATGCAATTTGCCTGGGGGGGCAGTGCTTTGCTGTATGCGTAAATAAACTGAGATTTAATATGCCTACCACATCACGATGTGACATGTTTATGAAAACCGCTGACAGATGGCTACACTCCATAGTGTAATATAGTGGCTGCTATGCACTGTTTGCATTACAAACAATACTAAGTCGACAGAACACCATTCACTCCATCAAACACTTTCCTTTGTTCTTGAAACAACAGACTTAAGGAAACCAGATGCAGTGGTTGAAAGAGACAATTACTCCCAGAATTCAATTAAAGATAATGTTTTGTAAAATAATAATACAAAAACCTTTTTATATTTCTTTTTGATGTGTAAAACAACCAGGAATAGTTCACTTTTTAAAAAAATTAAAATTATGTCCTTACCCTAATGTTGTTCCATACTCATGACTTTCTTTCTTCTTTGGTACACAAAAAAAAAGGATTTTAAAGAATCAAACTGGTCATTCTTTTGAGGACTAAGGCTTTCAAGCTTTATATATCGCCATACAAATCACATGCTAAATTTAAAATCTTCTGAAGCTATATGAAATCATGAGAGACTACGTTTCTGGATCATTTCGGTTGTGTTGCTGTCTATGGAGGGGCGGATGGATCTCTGATTTCATCAGAAATATCTTAATTTGTGTTCAGAAGATGAACGAAGGTCTTATGGGTTTGGAACGACATAATTGTCATTTTTGGGTGAACTAACTCTTTCCTTTTAGTTGCATGGAAAAGAAAAACCAGCACATCATTCAAAATACATACTTCAGTGTTCCTCAGAAAAAAGAAAGTCATTTTTGGAACCAAATATTCTTTTTTTTTTTATATTTTGAGCTACCACATGTGCAGCCCATGCAGCTAGACTCCACGATTGCAAGCAAGTTACGACAGCCTCCTCCTGCAACTGTGAGTTAAAATCACATGTTGCTCACAGTAATCCATCTTCTTACGAGCTTCAGAACATGTTTCACAAGTGAATTAAAAAAAAAAAAAACACTCGTGGGGCCGTTCGCACAGGCAGAGACCGCACAGGGCCCGCTTAAAATACACCTTTGGGTTGGGCCCAGGCTGGAAGGATGGCCGGCAATCCCAAACACAGCCCTTATACAGCTCCCATATGACTTAAAATGGCTCAGCTCAGTGTAGCATACTATAAAGCAAAGGGGGACCCTCCGTCTCATGTTTGACAGAGCTGGAGTAAGTGAAATATTAAGGAGATTTAAGAAACATTTTGTAGCACAAATCTGATCTGATTCAGTCAGCCTTCAAAAACACAAGGGAGTCAGTGCTGAAGTGCCATGGAAACAGCTCCATAGCAAAGTGGAAGAGACATGGGGAATGCCTGAGCAAGAGAGATGCCATAAATAATGGCTTAGCTATTTTAGGAGGGCGATTGCTTTCTTTAGTACAGTTAATATTTAAAATAACCTTCATTCAGGATGAGAATTACAGTGGGGGTTTGAATTCACCCTCTCCTTCCCTACCAATAGAAGTCAAAACAAAAGGTAGGTCTGAAACATATTGTAATGTTTCAGTCACCACAAAAATGTCAGATTACTAGTTAGTTAGCTCATGTTTCAATGTGGTGCCAGAAATTGCGCCTGAGGTGGTTACTATAGCAACAGGATGCCGCTTTAGTGGTTTCTGAAAGGATGGTATTTTAAACTATAAAAAGGTAATAAATAGGTACAATTATGGATTTAAAAATTGCAATAAACTTGCAATTTGCAAAAAAACAAAGTGTTTTGTTTAAAAATTCAATGTTTGTCAAGCAGGTTTAGGCAAAATTCTGAATTTACAAATTGTCTCTGTTTCAATTCACAGATTAAATCTAAATTAAACAGACAACGCCTCATAGAAAGTAACTGAAATAACAGGAAGTATGGCAGGTAAAGGCATTCTGGGAAGTGAAGTGTTCTTGAACCATAAATTTGTGTAAATATGTTTATAACGTTTAAACTTAAAGCCATTTCACAAGGTTTTCAATCCAACATTTATGGTTTGTTAAAAACTGGACTTATAATGATTATACATTTTACATTTTTATAAATTTATATTACAAGGGTTATACATTTTTCAGAATTACACTTCAAATTCAAACCTTTCAGGTTGTTAACAATTTTTAGTTTTTGAAATATGTTAGGCTCATGAAGGCTACATTGATTAAATAAAGTAAAAACAGTAATTTCCTGAAAAAATTATAGCAATTTAAAATAGCTGTTTTCTTTTAGAATATATTTTAACATGTTAAATATTCCTGTGATGACAAAAATTAATTTTTCAACATAATTACATCAGTCTTCAGTGTCAAATGATCCTTCTGAAATCATTCTAATATTCTGATTTGGTGCTCCAAAACATTTGATCATCATTAATTATCAATGTTGAAAACATTAACTGTTATTCTGCTAAAAAAATGTTGCAGAAACCATAAAACATTGAATTTCTCAAAAGAACAGCTTTTATTTTAACTGAATGACCTCAACTTTGATCAACTTAATAAATTCTTGCTGAAGTAGTAATTTATTTTTACAAAAAATCTTTCAGAGCTTTCCAAAATGTACTAAAAATGTATCAAAGTATCATTTTATTATTCCCACACTGTATTCAATTTACCCAAAATAGGAAAAATTTGGAGAGTCTAAAGCACTCTCAGAACGAACTGTACAGAAGCTGTGACTGTGTAACTTAATATCCATAAAGAATGCATAAAAGTACAAATTAACACCTAAAAGCTACATATTATAACCATTTTAAAGAGTACTACCCAAGTTTTTGTACTTTTCACATGTACTTACCTCAGATTTGCCTCGACTGAAACAGGCTCCTTTTGTAAACTCATCACAATGCCATTCTGCCTCCTGTAAACAAACACACATAAGAAGAACATCATGAAACGACATGTTTTGCTGTTAAAGAGTGCATTGTTGTGAGCTCATCATTCATGCAAGAAAAAACTAGATCTGCTACATCAAACAATTGATCTGTGCCTCAAATGATTTTTAAATTTACTAAGCTCTAGGACATAGTGCAAAAGAAACTATTTTTTTTTTAATCGAATCTCTGTGTTTAGCCAGGTATTATCGATTGTCACCGAGAGGATAAATGAACTTGGCTATAGAAAGCAGGCAGATCTTGGATGATAATCACTTGTATTCAGCTCCCTGGCATTCTGAGAAAAACAACAGGCTTTTCAGAAGCAGCCTGTGTGCCGTCCTTCACTGAGAGATGAGGGTCCTGGAGACAATGAGAGCGTCCACAGACTATGGTTGCATTCACGTTTCACCGCTGGCACTGAAACGCCGGATAATGCCAAGTTTGATGTCTGCAACTGCCTCCAAATGGATTTTAATATCAAATGAGCTCCTCGCACTTATTGACCATGAGATCTCTGGCTCGGATCCAGATGTGCGAGACTTCAAGCTGCCAAGCAAAAGCAAGCGACTAACTATCAAAAAACAATTAAGGAAAATGCCACAAAGGCACGACAACCGTTTTTATCCCTTCCAGAACTGAAAAATTACTAAGAAATTATCATTCCCCAAGGAGGCACGGCTCCGGCTAGACAGTAACCTCATTTTGAAGTGATCTAGAGCACAGCACAAGCCCTGTGGCCGCTAGGCTGAGATGCTACCCTGTCTGGAGAGTCTTCGATCACGGCTTTATGAGACGGGATTGTTATGACACCCCGGCCTGAGGCTCAACAGGACGTAGTGCACTTATGACCCTTTGGAAATAGGCTAATATTAAGTACAAAAATCCAGGTTCTCATTCCCTCCAGCCAACAGGGAATCTTAGGAGTGACACTTAGAAGACGGCAAGGTGTGAATGTGCAAATGCAGGACTGAAAATGCTGCTGAATGAGTTTCCCCACGAGGCCCATTCATGCCAAATCTCCACCACAAGACAGAGAAATAAGCTGAGGGACGTAGACACAGGAAACTCCTTCACATCCAGAGTGACATGAAAGATGATTTAATGTGTCAAAATAACCATTAGCAACTGATATAGCACTTTCAGCCTGACATAACAGCAGCGCGATGATAGGAAGGAGCAGAAAGAAGGCTGGCATTTGCTGAGGGAAGAATACTACATGCTTTCATGCTTCAAAGCGTATTGTCGTATGCCATAATTATAGCTAGGCAGCGACGCTGAGGCACAACAGTACATTTTTAACTGTGCATTTTGTGAACTTTTGTAACCAAACCGCAGGAGGAGTAGGTACAGACTTCATTCTTATATCCCAGGCTAGAAACCAGCTATTTTGAGGAAAGTCAGTCAAACAAACAAACTGCACATCAGCAGAATGTTTCAGAGTGCGAGGACAGCATTAGGATATCTGAAAGCGTTTTTTTTGTGTGTGCCAGCACAAATTGCTCAGAGGTAGTAGTCGTCACCCACTCGAGGTGTTGCGTTTAGCTCAGCAAAAACGGTGTAAAATGTGAATTAAACGTAATTACTAAAACCATTACCTTGACAAATTAGGTTAAATTGCACTTCGGAAAATTGCATTATGAATTTCCAGGATAGTCTAAACAATGTCATTCGGTAGTTGCCATCATTCATCAGTAGAGCTATTTAATGATGTAATAATGCTGAACGTAACCATTAACCAACTTGAACTTGGCCATTAACAACTTGAATGTTATCTGCGCTCTGTGATATTTTTACACAAGGCATTTTTCAAAAGTGAATAATGTGAAAGAGTCAGGTAGACACCAGCACAGCATAAAATTGCTCTTTCAGTAAAATATGCTCCATTTGCGTCAACTGGTATTTGTAAATGACTTCCTGTTTATGTCTTTTAAAATTTGCATTAACCATATCCCTAAAAAGTGTTCATCAATCTATCCATCTTAATTTTAAATGCATAATGAGAAGGAAGTACATACTGGAAGCCAGATACATTAAATTTACAAATTACTGCTCTTATGGGAAAAATAAGGTAGTTTAAAATAGTTTCTTTTTAAAAGTGTTTATTGTAATGAATGCAGCCGAGGCGTGCAGATTTCTTTATTCAGGGTCGACAGACAAGGAAACAATACCGGCAGACAGAGCAATGGAGATGAGACAAAATCAGAGCCGGGGTACACAGGCAGAGATCTAGGTGGGCAGTGAACAATCAATCAATCCAGAAGAACAGTCCAAAGTCAAAACACAGAATGCAAACAAGGGAAGGGAGCGCTTAGAATTGATGGCCAGAGCAAATCAAGACTTCACGATTACATGAAAAATGAAACTGGCTTTTATACTGGTGTTAATGAGAGTGTGGGTGTGAGTGAGTGGTGCATGATAGGATATTGAGTCCGTTTAATAGTCTGATGCTGTGTCTGAAATCGCATACTGCTTAAGTAGGTACTACATTTCAAATTGAACGTACTACCCGAACGTAGTACGTTCTATATAGTATGAATGTGGGTAGTATGAATGGAATTCGGACGTACTACATCCGCCATATTGATGTTGTC
>JAUCMS010018514.1:0-18932 GCA_032357445.1 Enteromius radiatus
AATTTAATTTAATTTAATTTAATTTAATTTAATTTAATTTAATTTAATTTAATTTTATTTTATTTTATTTTATTTTAAAATGAAAAAAAAAAATTTGCCGTAAAAATAGGTAAATAAATAAATAATAAATTATTCAGCAGAATATTTATAGCTTTTCTATAACTTATCATTTCCAGCAACAAGAATATTTATTGTATTTTCAAAAAACAGGAATATAAATATATATATACATAATTACTAAAACTTACAACTTACAAAACGAAATACTCAACTACTATAACAGCATGTCAATAATACTAAAATAGCATTATTAAAAAATAGTTGTAGCCTAAATATTATCAAACGTTATTTGGAAAATAACAATAGCAATAACAATTTTAAATTAAACTGATTTTATAGTTCATACCACTATTATTTTGTATATATATATATATATATATATATATATATATAACTTTTTTACAAGAAAACACTATCATTTTGCCTCAGCATGCAGCATACACTCACAACAGACAGTGCCATCCATTCCTGTGTCATCCTGAGAAAAAAATATTGACTTAGTGCCCGAATATAAGACAAAGACCGTGGTGAGAATTGATCTTATGTCATGCAGTGAGGAACAAGCTTTAGACTGGTACCATCTTTAGCATTTAGAGAAGACTTACATCATTAATGCCTGAGGAAGCACTCAACTCAAAGTTTAGTATGCGAGTACCTACACAGATCCCATATTAGTGAGAGATTAAGAAGATTAGAGGCTTCAGTTTGATTCGGATATGCGTGGTCGGCATAATTGTGTCGTTGTTTCCTGGGTGAGTTATTTATGATAGTTGCCTGCCTCAGTGTTGTTTTTCTCCCAAATGTCTTAGTCATAGAGCCAGATTCACTTGAAAGATTTAGTACACAGCTTTAGGCATGGTTCTTCACTAGACATGAGCAGATAATGCAAATTAAAACTAAAGATGTTTTGGAAACAATGCAGCATTTCAGAAAGAGAGTTGCTCCTGAGTCCCGCGTGAGCAGAACTTTTAATGTAATCCTAAAAATACGAGTTTTCGAAAACTAAACTGCTGTTTGGATTACATCACACTTTTGGGTTTCAAGTAATTCTGCATGATATTATGTACTTACAATGAATCTTTACACTTTTGTGACATTGCAAGCAGGACAATTATGCAATTAGACTGAATACATTATTATAAAATCCATTTTTGTTCTCGTACTGAATGCGAAGACAGTGAGTGTTCTTCACTTGACTTTGCTGCGAATCTGGACAGCTCCAGTGAGCTTGTAATAAATGTAAAAAGTCCAAAATAAATGGCATTGAAAAGCATTTCATATGTGAAATTACAAGTATTTTTTTAGTGATGACAATGATGATTGCTTACGAAACTAAAACAAGTCATTATGGTATAAGAAACTTAAAGAATGCTATTTTGTTGTAAATTTGAGAGGAAAATCATAATGCATGACTTGGTTTCCTTTACAACACCATAGAACTATGTGCAAAATTCAAATAAATAAGATAAAAATACAAGATAAACATTTTCAAATGGTGTAACCCTATGGAAAAATAATAATGTTCTTAAAGAAACTAACACATAAATAAATATGGAGCTTTTTAATAAAAATTCAAGGTTAGTTCAGATTGTCAAATGGTGCAACACTATGAAAAAAATTATGTTCTTAAACAAACAAATATACAAATAAATAAATAAACAAATATGGAGCTTTTTAATGAAAATGCGGCAGGTCATGACAATATCATGAAATTAGCACGAAATCTATTTATTCGTGTCAGGGACACTAATATTTCATTATTTTTGTAACTCCAGCACGAATGTAAAACTACGATTCCATTGGATGCATCCATTCGTGCTGGATTCACGAAAGTCGAGTAAGAATTGTGTCCGTGCCACGAAAAAAAAAAAAAAAAAAACGTGCGACTGGGCTGAAATGCAAGGTTAGTTCAGATTATTAAATGGCGCAGCCCTTAGAAAAACAAATGATGACTGGTTCATATATAACACTAATAATAATAATAATAATAATAATGATGATGATGATGATGCATTTGGAGCTTTGCAAGATAAGTTCAGATTGTCAAATCGTACAACCACTGAAAAAACTTGTGGCTAACTGACTGGTAAGAAAACAAAAAGAAAGAAAGAAAGAAAGAATACAAATAAATCAGTAATACTGATTAGATTTTTATTATGATACTAATAAGTACACTATGTTTAGTTCAGATTGTCAAATGGTACAACCCTTGGAAAACTCAAAGTATTCTTGAACTACTCTTGATTCTTTTTCTGATGCGTCTCTTGTTTTACTGCAGAGTTTGATACATTTCCTCACCTGCAATCTTCCCCCAGCCTCCCACCTGCAAACCCCCCCCCCCAAAAAAACACCACAAAGCAGAAAAAAACACAATCACGATGAATAAGCTGCAGAGGACAAACAATGCCGATTCAGGCAAGATGAGGTGAGAGGTGCGGTAAACTAGTTTATCCTGTGGCTGGTTGTTTTGTCATTTGGTGCTGATAGATGACAGCAGAACTGAAGCAAAATATTCATTAAGTCTGTGCGAGAGTCAAAAAGAGTGGACAGATATGCAGATCAAAGCTGTGCCATCCACGCCGCACTGTCACACGCAAAAAAAGACTTTAATCTCGCAGTTGCAATATTGAATTAATTAGTCTCACAGTCTAGCGTGAGAACCGTAGACTTGCATGTCTTGGCACGTCTGAGTTTGAGGGAGCGTTTATGAATTCGCTATAATTACAGGCATGTGGTGGTGTTGTCTGGTTATGTCAAGAACCTCCGAATTGATGCGCCTCCAAGTTTTGTTGAAGCGAATATGGATTATGTTAAAGGTGCTGTAAGCAACTTTTTTTAACGAGCACAAAATGTCTCTATTACCTGACAGATATGACTGAAATAGCTGTTGTGAGAAATCACAGCTGTATCGCCGACAGCCCAAGGCTCTGTAAACACAAAAAAAATCATCAGGGGAGCTGCAGGTTCTTTTTTAGTCAATTGGAAAAATTAGAAATGGGCTCTGCCCCTCAATCATTTTGAGTGTCCGGGCCTTGGGATCTGAGTTTGGTGGGATACAGGGCCATGTGCTTGAAGTCTGCAAAACTCAATGATTGGCTGATTAAAATTTGCATAATGACATGGGTATGACAAAATGAAGGTGATTTATGAGGACATTTTCAGTGTCCCTGTAATTCAAAAGGCTTAAAAATCGTACTAAAAGGTGTTTTTTTTTTTTTTAGATGTTTAAAAGACATAAAAAAATGCACACTGTTTCCTGTAAGGGCTTAGGTTTAGATGTGGGGTCAGTGGAGGGCAATAGTACATACAGTTTGTACAGCTTTATTCATACTGTATGTCCCTTAACGCCTCATTAACTAACAAAATAAGGGGGTAAGTTCAGTTACTGTGTGTATAGCCTACTGTATGGCTTTGTAATGTATTGCAAGACCATTTCGGACTAAAATTGATCTTGTTTTTCAAGATTTGTTCATGTCCGTGATGAGCTAAATTCGACGATATGTGAGAATTTTCGCACTATTTTAACTTTAGCTACATTAGCTAAAATGCTATGCCCCGTAACGTTAAACAATGACATTACTGGACTGTGATAATGTTGTCTCAGCTACGTTTCAGTATAAATTAGACTTAACAGTTAACTCTTGTGGTGTACGACGAGGTCTTTTATTTTTTCATCTGTTTTTGTGAATGCGTGTAACGGTAATGCTTTATAAACTAGGTGACCAGTATACAAATTAAATGGGAAGGCACTCTGATTTTTAATTTATTTTTTTTTTTATAACAGTGTTGATTACATCGTTTTGTGTTTTAAAGAATGAAATAAAAACTGTTGCTTTAATTGTGCCTGTAAGAGTGTAACGTCCATGCTTGTCACGTGCCCATGTTTGTTTTCGTTCCATGTTTGATAGTGTTTCCTCATGTGCTTCCCGTGACCTAGTTTTCTGTTGATTGCATATTCTGTTCAGGTGTGTCTTCCCCATTTAGTTTGATTGTCTGTACTACTTAAGCTTGCCCTGTGTGTCAGTCTGTGTTCGTCATCGTCAATGTTGAGTCGCGCTAATCTAAGCTCTTGTCTATGTGTGTAAACCAAGTAAAGATGTTACATTTTGAAAAGGATTTGATTGTTCAGCGTTTTCTCTGCACTAGCGACGAACGTGACAAAGAAAAGGATGAAATGTTTGACAGCACTCATTTTTAAAACAAACGTTGTAATATAAATAAATCTTGATGATATTTGATATTTACAGTTGCATTTTTTGTGTGTTGTCTAATTGTATAACAGAAAAATAATATATCATATTATTAATATAATAAAATGGGAACTAATAAGAATTATATTCAAGGTTTCAAACTTTCCTCTTCTTCTTTTTCTTATTAAACATATGTTTTATTTTATTAATTTGCAGTTTGTTTAAATTCTTAAATGAAAATGATTAATTCTACAATATATTTATTTAAAACATATTAATACAGGTTTCTTTTATATTTAGTACTGCTTTATAAAACGTTTGGTTTTATATTAGTATGACATTAATCTTTAACATTAACTATGAATCAATGAACAAATCCAAAACCTATTAAAATAATATAAATAAAATGCTATAGACTAAACAAAATTAAATGTATGATTTATATGTTGCTTGCTTGTTAAATAGAATAGAATAGAATATGGAATATGTGGTGTACGATTTTCATTAGAATCTGCACACATTCTGTCTATGCCTGGAAGCCAGCTCAATCAATGACATGTTGAAACCATCAGCAGCACTAAATTATTCCTCATTTGAGCCTTTATGAGCTTGTTTATTTGGGTTTGCTCTCTGATCCAGTAATAAATTCAGAACATGAAATGAGTCTGTATACCTGTAAGCAGTTTATAAATACTTATGCATTACACCGCTCACGTGTGCTAGTTTGAGGTTAGACACTAATCTAGCCAACCACTAAAGCGGATCTCGGCATCAGATCGCTAAACGACCAGATGCCAGAGTTTTAGAGCGATAGAAATTTACAGTCAATCTTTCTGGTATGACTGCAAGTTTGAACAACAACCTGTTTGCATGTTTTGGGGCAAAGCTAATTAAGTCTGTAATTACTGCAATACAGTGCAATAACATTTTGAATCATAATAGAGTGAAAAAATATAGAATTATAATTATTTGGGATCATTTCAGTTCTGTTTCTTTCTATGGAGGGTCAGATGGCTCTCTGATATCATCTTAATTTGTGTTCTGAAGATGAGCAAAGATCTTATGGGTTTGGAACAACATGGGGGTGAGTAATTAATGACAGAATTTTCATTTTTGGGTGAACTAACCCTTTAGCAAACTAAGACATTTCTTAAAAATAACAATAACTTTCACTCTAATGCTTAATAAATAAAACGTGCTGATCATCTCATTGAAAAACACCAAAGGCTGTTTTTATGCTGTCTGCAACAACTGCAAAAGTCATTCTTGAGAAGATGTGGGAACTTGTGTATTAAAAAAGTTTACGACAAGCAGAAAGTTAAGTTCATTGGAAATCTTATGAGAGCTTGCAAGCGCACAAGATCCTTAAAGATTTCTCTCCCTCCCTTGTGTGGGAGTGGACAACACTGCCGATCTGTAAGTTATAAATGAGTGATTATGGGAATGATTAGAGGAGCATAAAAGAATTAAAGGCACACGGAAAATACTCCATGGTTGAATCCGACGCCTGCAGTGTTTTGCGTCACGATGAGCTGAGGCTGGGGTTAGACTAATAAACAAACCCAACTTACACTATTAAAACTTAATCAAACGATGATTTGTATGGTTTCTCTTTGGACAGGAACTGGCAGATATTAAGAAGAGCAGCTGGCAGTGAGTTTGAGAACCGTCACAAACGGTATTCACTGAGATCATCCAAAGAGTTTGTTTAATGTTGTAGGTTTACATGGAAGGGAGTGAACAAAACATTTCAATCTCAGGTCAAAGTGATAACTTGAGGGCCCGTCGGCCAAACAAAGCAGCAACTTCATGCTTTAAACTTTATTAAAAAGACGAAAACAAGCAAAAAATGTATTCATTGTTGAAATTGATGTTCTTTTCTTTTCGCTGGAGATAATCACTTGATTAAATTCCTGGAAAATAAAGCCTGATTCAATTACAGTTAAGACACACTCACTCAGAGCCGAAACTGGCTCCTAAACTATTATTGTAAAGAAAAGAAAATAGACAAACTGTGAGACAAATGGCTCATTTATGAGAAGCAAAAAATGGCATATCATTATGCCCCGCAAGTAAAAGGACGTGGGTGAGTCAAATTATAGATTTCAAAATACTGACTATGAGTTTTAATGCAGAATTAAAAATAAACGGTGATCAGTCATCGCTGATATGATCATCACGGATATGCTCTTTCAAGCGAATGTTTGTTTGTCTCCCGCCGCACTTTCCAAAAGCGTTGCTTTTGAAAAATCTCCATAAAGCCCAGCTGAAAACATTGTCCTCTTCACAACTGCTTTCAAAGGCTAATGGAGAAAATGATTGTTTGCTCTCATCCACTCAACGATTCATGCTCATTTTCCGGCTGCGAGTCGCCCCGATCTTTTATTGCACTATTCTTACAAATGGAAATTTTACCAATGAAACCCTCAACTCGCTGGGCCAAACATGAAGTGTGTCTAAACTGCAGTTTTTTTTTTTTTCCTGTGTAAAATATTGCATGCCATTTTTTTCATCCAGATGCATAACAAAAAAGAAAAGTAAACTAGAGTCTAGTGAAAGGTGAACCGTGTGATTTCTATGACAAAAGTGGCACCCAGCGTAGAGAAAAAATATCAATATCAAGACTTCGATAAAAAACGCACTGACCAAATAATAAAAATGTAAGATAGATAGATAAATAGAACATTTGCAGAACATTTCTATAACGGTAGACCAAATTAATTAAGCCCCCTATTAATCCCGGGACTTTTTGGATTCTGTAAAAACAGGTTAGTCACTCTGCATTCTTTCATCTGTTTTATGTGTGCAAAATCTACATACCTCAAAGACCATAATACACATAGCAGATGATCACCGGTCATTCATTTAAGGCCAACACGGCTCCTTCAACACTGTGAATATGAGCAATGGAGGACTTTGAACATGAAACCGGGGCGACGCTTCCAAGACACACTCGCTGCAATGAAACATGGAGCATGGAGTCATGGAAAGATCAACATCGACGATGATAATGAAAGAGAGAGAGAGAGAAAGAATCGAATCAAAAAGATCAACAAAAGGATCTGGCAGAGCATTAGGAATTAAACGTAACCTCTTTTGAACTCTCGCAACGCCCAATTTAGGGAAAGTACACAGTCATTTTCAGAGATGTACATAGTCAGTAAAAGATTTTTGAAGTGTAGCACAAACAAAATTTTCCACAATTTTTCATAACTCTAATAGTCTTGATGTCTAGGAATGGCTGGAAACACCATGTGGGACGAGTCGCCACCTTGTTGTTGCATATCTGTTGACCCATTCAACTTGATTTTATCGTCATACAGACAAAAAGTAAATTTGTACTTTTAGATGTGTAACCATATGATAACCAGTAGATTACAATAAAGCAGATTTTCAAATCCCATGAGCCAATATTTTAATCACATATAACATAAAACTTAACTTTTTTACTAATTTCGAATTTGATGCCTGCTACAGGTTTCAAAAAAGTAAGCACGAAGGCAACAAAGGGCTGAAAAAGCAAGACATTTTGAAGAGAGAGAGCATCTGGGAGAACATCTAGCAACTAAATGGGTTAAGAGACATCAAGTCTATACATGTCTTAGAGAGGCAGAATCTCTCAGAAGTAAAGATGGGCAGAGGCCTTTGTTGGCTGCCCATGGTCTTCTGGCTCTCAGCCGACACTCATCACTCATCGACGGGATTCTTTCATTGACTAAATGGGCTCAGGAATACTTCCAGAAACCACTGTCGGTAAACACAGTCCGCCGTGCCATCTGCAGATGCCATGCAGAAGCTCTTTCATGCAAATAGGAATCCATATGTGAGCATGGTTTAGAAACGTTGTTGTGTCCTGTGGGCCAAGGCTAATTTAAATGTTTCAAAAGTGTACTATGGTCAGACAAGTCCAAATTTGATATTCTTGTTGGAAATCATGGATGCTGTGTGCATATGCTCCCCTCCAGATGACATGTATTTCAGGGAAGGCCTGCAGGACAATGCAAAACCACATACTGTACTACACCTATAACAAAGGTGTTTTAGTCAAGAGCAGTTTTGTTTTTTGTTTTTTTCTCTCTATTGTTGTTTGATTAACATAAATGACAGATAGCATGAATATTAGACTTCTGTCACTTTAAGAGCTACCCAGATCCAGTATAGAATTACTATATTATGTGTTTTCTTTAGCTGTGTGTTTTCACTTATTTAGGGATAGTGTTAGGGGTAAGCCTTCATGTTTACATACAATCAATAAATCATTGAATTCAAATAGTACAAATTAACACGAAATCACAACTAGAGTTGCAAAGGAGCAGATTTTTTTTATCAGTTTCCAGAGACTTTACAGAACTTTCTAGAAATGTCCCAGTCCTTTGCAACCCTAATCACCACCTGGTAAAATAGTAACTTTTTTCTTTTTTTGTGAGACTGGGTTGATATGACTTGAATTCCTCCATCAGTATGAGTTTACTGGAATTGTTCAACTGATTTATCATGCTGCAATCCACAATCCAGTCCAATGACTTTCAGAAGTATTTAGATAAACAAGAATGCACACACACACACACACACATTTGTGCAACTACACAAAAACTATGTGCTGACTGGGCCGGGCTCAGTGGTTGTTAATGACAGAGCAGAGAAAGTATCCAGGTGCTGTGAAACCCTGTTCCTTTCGGTTTCTCACACAAACAGCGCACAGACTTGCAGAGCATTGTGGGAAAATGCCAGGCCATGTAGACTGACCCCCCACCAGCTCCAGCCTCAAGCTAAACATTAATTAAAGCGTAATTCCACTTCCCCGGCAGTCAAGCATGTTTCTCATGTCAAGTCGGTGGAAACAGATAACTTCCTGTAGAAAAAAGGGTTTTCCAGAGGAAAAAAGGGTTCAGTTGTGTTCAATTAAAATTGTCTTAAATACTTAGCAGTGTGTGGGTCATAATTCCCCCTGTGGTCAGGTAAGCCGTATGTTTTCTTATTAACAAGACAACACTGTCATGTGCGTGAGATGATGTGAACACTCCTTAATAGAAAACATTGTTATCTGTTGAATAGAATTCCAGCTAAGTTATCTGCAACTTGGTCATTGACATGTTCATCAGTTTTCTTCCTGCAGTATTGTTTTTTTTTTTTCTGCATACATCATCATTAACATATCCTGTGACATACATTGTTCAAATAGGATTTTAAATTTAAATTTTTAAACAAAAAAAAAACTAAATGACCATGATTTTAATGGTAAAAACGGAAAAAAAAAAGCTTGGTAAAAACCTGTTAAATGGTTAATGGTAAAGTCCTCTAAAACTTACAGACCTGCATTGCATTTCAGCTTTTGTTTTGTCATGAAAGAGGCGTGAGGGCATGCAGATCCAAATGCAGACTTCTTTATTTAACAGACGCAGAGTAAACAGGCAGGGTCGATAACTACAAACAGAGACGATAGAATAATCCAATAACATAACGTTGGACAGGCAAACGGCGAACAGAGTCCAGAGGAAGAGGCAAGATCGAGAGTCTGGAGGGCAGACTAAGTCGAGAATCAAGAACACGGGGAAACACGGAGAAACTCGGAGGACTTACAAAGTGGAGCAGGCAGCAGAGACGCCCACCTGGGCGGGTCAGGATATCCTCATATGCAGTACTCACGATGCCAGAGAACACAGGTGTGACATCTGTGTTGGCTGAAGACTGGTGCAGTTGCTCAGGAGCGGTGGCCATCTTGTGCAGTGACTCGGGAATGGCGGCCATCTTGTGCAGTGGCTCAGGAGCGGCGGCCATCTTGTGCAAAGACTCGAGAGCGGCGGCCATCTTGTGCAGTGACTCAGGAGCGGCTCTGATGCGGCGATCTTTGGGCAGTAGTTTTGTCACCCCTCGCTGCATTCGGGGACCTCCTCCTTCACCTCCCCCACAGTGAAAGCTGACCCACACCACCACAGCACTGAGTCAATAAACTCGGCCAATGTCCATTCAGGATTATCCGCTGGCAAATGCTTGAGTATCTCACTATCCGATCCTAGGAGTAAACTGATCTTAACCCTCTCGCCATCCTCCCGTACTAGACGACTGACAGCGATGAAATCTTCCACATGACACGTGACTACGTGACAGCCCCGTAATGTTAACCTACGCAGCCTGAGCCGGAAACAGAATTGATTAGTTCATCTCTCGAGTCTTCGGGTGTGAGTCATTCGTTCTTTTTCCACGTGACCACTTGGCACTTACCGACTCAGTACCCAGAACAGGTGAATCAATAATTCCAATACAGAAACTATATGCTGTCGCGCAAATGCGCATGTGCGACTCAACGAATCACTCCCATGAGACAACTCTTTCTTTCCGAGTCCCATTAAAGATTTGTTTAAAATGAACGAATCGTTCAAGAACCCATCACTAGTTCATTTTTAAAACCTTCTTGTGATGGGCATTGGTTTATCATGTGACTTTCTTATTACCACGTTCATTTGGTGCTTATCAGTGTATTTTAAAGGTACAAAACAGATTTCATTACTTCAATAGGTTGGTATATTAACTTTATATCAGTTAATGAAATGACTGTACTTTGGATAAATGCATCTGCTAAATGACTAAATGTAAATGCTGTTAATCCCAAAGTGCACCACAGTACAAAAAAAGTCGTCGGCGTGTGCGTCATATGATCAGATTAACCAGCAGATGAGGCAGCATGACGACAAACCCTATAAGATAAGTGCTTTACGATAGTCTCAGACTGTGTTGTGCCTCCAGGTGTAAGCTGGTGCGAAGCAGGATACTTTGCATTCCTCCAGCATTGATCTTATCCCGTCTCACCTTATCTCTTCTTCTGAAACCTCTACCTCAGAGAAAGACACAAGCGAAAGATCGCCGATTCTAACATGCCTGTACCTGCTGTTTGCTCTGTAATGGACGGCTTGTGGTACGGCCAACACCACACTGACATCAAAGTTGTTTTGAATGCAATATCTCAACGTCTTCGAGGTCTAGAGACTCTGTTTTGCACCCAAACAGAATTCACAGACAACGATAAACGAGGATGAGTGATGAATGGAAGGAAGTGCACATCAGTTTTGCTGATCAACACTCGTCTCACGTGTCTTGAATGACTGTGTTTCATAATCTAGTGAGTTGCCTATGTAGGCAGTATTTACTGTATTACCAATAATAAAATGTTATAGGTCCGATCCAAACAGAAAAACACCTCCACAAGGTGGGTACCTTCGTTTTTTCCTGAAATCAAATGCATCCTTAACAAGGAGGGAAATCTCAAAATGAATATAGTAAATTAATAAATATATATATATATATATTTAGCAATGATGGACATAGAAACAAAAAAAGTTAATTCAATAAACATATATTTAATTAAATCCTAAAAATTATCAGAAAAAAAAAATGGCTGGTTAATACAGATAATAAAAATCAGAAAAAAAGCAAAGAAAACAAAGAAAAAGGAAAAAAAGGTCTTGATAAACAAGCCAAACAAAACAAATGCATATGCAATTCAGAAAAAAAAGGCCTGGATAATCCAAACAATGTAGTAGTAGTAGTAGTAGTAGTAATAATAAACAAACAAGCAAAAAAAAATCTGGATAATCCAGCCAAACCAAACAAAGCAAGCAAAACAAAAATGCATATATAATAATAATAAAGGCCTGGATAAAACAAACAAAACAAATGCGTATTCAATCAAGAAAAAAAGACAAATCTAAACCAAGCAAAAAAAAACAAACAAACAAAAAAACTAAAGAATAAACATAATAAAGGCTTGGATAAACCACACAAAACAAAGCCAAACAAACAAATGACTGAATAATACAAACAAACAAAATCAAACAAAGCAAGTATTTTTTTTGCAATCCAGACAAAATAAAACAAATTTCTGAACAATCCAGGTAAAACAAAAATAAACCAAACAAATAAGACAATCAGTTCATCTAAATCCATCCATCCTCCTATCCCTCCATCTCTGGAAACGTCTTACAAAACATATATGGACAGTATATATTACACAGTGATAATCCAGACAAAACCAAACAACCATCTGTGCAATATAGACAAAACAAAAATGTCTGGATCATCAAAATAAATAATAAGTAAATAAACAAATAAATAAATAAGGTCCTGGATGTTTCAACATATTTCTAATTTTTTCTGTCTGTTTATTACCATACAAGGGAGCTGCAGTAGACAGCCAGGCAGCCTACTAAGTTTTCAGCCTATGACTCACATTACCAGAGGCATTTTTACCTGCTTTGCCCCAGTATAGCCTACTCAGCTACAGCTAACAGGACGTGCATCAGACAGATACCCATTGCGTGACCGACCTAACAATAAACTTTCTTTTAGGGATTTTTACATCTCATTTTGCTGTATAAAAACCAAATTTTCGAGCTTCCTCCTAAACCTCACAAGGAAATGGGGACTTCAGAATCCAGCATTTGCATGCTTTATCAGCTTGGTCTCATCAGTCACTTGTTAATGTAAGGATGGACAGATATCTCTCAAACAAACACTTCCTGCTGGATGGCTTTCACAGGTCTGGGGTCAGTGATCCATCACGGTTTCTGAGAAGGGATCATTACTCAGGATGTGTTGGCTAAGGGCAGTTCTGATGGTGGGGGTTAAACTCACCCTAACACTTCTTATCAATCACCGTCTCGGCCCCTGGAAGACCCTCAGGGTAAAGCGACTGCTAACCCAAACGACACTTCTGCCCGACCAGAGGGACTGCAAATTTTTCATCTTATCAAAGCACATGTAGGAAATTGAACACTGTATGAAAACTGTCAGAAGACTTGAAAAATGTTACTGTGATGTCATGGTACAGAGATATATCAGATGGTAGTCACATGGTACTTTAATGTTTAGGGTATTTCTAAGATTGTGTACAAAGTTATAAATATACTGGTGTTTATATATATATATATATATATATATATATATATAAATAAATGTAATACTAATTGTTAGTAATTGTATACAAATGTACATGTTTACATTTTTTGTAACGTTTATGTTAGTAAAATATTACTTGTTTATTCATGATTCAAGTCATTCTATTAATCTTAACAAAACTGTATTATTGTTTTATTATTATTTTGTAATCACCAAAAATTTTAAATAAAAGATTAAAAAACCTGAATAACTATTTAAAATAAAATTTTATATTTTAATTAAATAATAATATTCATGATTTTCGCTTCACCAAACTTTTTAAGACTTTTTAATCACCAAAAATGTCTTAGTTTATCAAATAAATAAACAAATATTAATAATAACGTGTGCATAATAGTGACATTTGATACAATTTGAAACATTATGGTATAAAAAAAAAATATATTAATTATTTATCAATGACTCAAAAAAAAAAAAGCTATTTTATCTGTATCGGCGTACTACACTACATTTATTTATTTTTGTATTCATTGGATATATCCCTTTATTTATTTATTTATATATTAGGCCAGTTTGCTTTTGTATAAAGCCATGATGGGAAAAAGGCTATAAACAGGAAAAGAAATTGGAACAGAAGATGCGATGATCCCATGGAAGACATTGCAATTCCACTGAGCAGAAGCCTCTAACATCTGGCCTGGAGACTGAATTGGTAATGAGTGATATGGCAGCACTTCCTGTCTCCCAGGGATGTGATATATGTGTACAGGTGCACTAAAAGTCCACTGCATGACTAACTTGAGGAAACAAAGGTTTGCAATCTCTTTGTCATTAGAAAGGTTATTCCGCTTCTTTCTTTTTTTCCTCTTTAAATTACCCTCAGATTTATGGCCAACACAGAGAACATATTAACTTGTATCAAATGGCCCCAGGTAGGCATGTCTCCTCTAATAAATACCAGACTACAACCAGCAATAGATGCATTCTTCTCACCGGCTGTAACAACCTCATCATTCACAGCCTTACTGCGAGGAATGAATCATTTCTCTCTCTGGTATAATGCTTGTTTTTTTTTTATTTTTGTCAGTTTCCTATCTGTTTGTGCACTATTGCTCGTGTGTTGTTTGAGGTTTGTAAAAAAAAGAAATAAAAACACTATCACATATGCTGGTTAGACTTCAAAATGAATCCAATGCCCCAGATAAAGCTTCAACTTCTGTATTGATCCGACAGTACTTTTTTAAATTACAACGAGGCAGATACTTCAAAATAATGTCTTTTAGAATCCACTTTTCAACTTCCATTTTTACATTCAACGTGATTTGAATATGTTGGGTTTTACACATCAGGAACTGACTGGATTGACTCAAAAGTAGTGCTCCGTCCCAGTGTGACCACTTATATCACACCCTTAAAGTATGTACTCTTTTGGTGAAGAAAAATACACACTTTTGAGTGTGTAGTAGAAGAGTAGACAAGCTTTGGGACGTACCGTCACGTCACCCAACTGTGTTTTTAACCGACCACTCTGTCGCACCTGTTACACACATCTTGTCACTGTTAACTAACCTGTCCATCATCTTGTCACTGTTAACATCCTCCACATTTCATTTTATTTAACGTTATATCATACTGAACAGAAAAGAAGTAGCTTGTTGATCTTCCAGTCGCAGGGAGAACTGCTATTTTGTTTTACTCTGCATTTGAAAGCCTCAAAAATGCAATTATGATTTAAATTAACAACTAAAATGCACAAAAAGTAGGTCATCCGGGTACTTTTTGTGTAATCTTTCAAGTACTGTGAATTTGGACATGCTATCTTGTCTACTATATAGCAGGTAAGTAGGCATATTTGGATGCACACATCTTGTAATTTCCACACCTTAAAGGGATAGTTCACCCAAAAATTATTTTATTAATTACTCACCTTCATGTCGTCCTTTGTTCATCTTCAAAACACAAATTTAGATATTTATGATGAATTCCAACAACTCTTCATCTCTGACAGCAATGCAGCTAAAATGTAAAATGTATTTATTTATTGCACACAAAAGTATTCTCATAACTTACGGTTGAACCACTGATGTCACATGGGCTATGCCCTTCATTTGTGTTCTGAAGATGAACAAAGATCGTACGGTTTTGGAACAACATTAGGGTGACTAATTAATAACAGGATTTTTATTTTTGGGAGAACTATCCATTTAAAGAGTTAAAATGGGACACCTCACTCCCCTATCAGTTCCTGCCCTGAGGGTCGGTGGATATCAGAACTGAGATCACTAGACGTAGAGGTTCTTGGAATGCATCCAGTCGTGAGCCTGAGGGTCTTTCACCCCCGATACAGCAGCTCTCCACTACTCAAGCCGTACTTGTTTAATTGAACCCAGGTAAGATCTGTGCTCAGATGTGGTTCAACACTGCTGTCGGGAATGTTTTTTCGAAAATTAGGCATCCTTTCTGGCTCCTCCATAATGATTTCAAGATGCGTTTCACACCCTTTGATTGGTTTTTATTTGCTGCCTCTGTCTTCATGTGTGTTTACGGTTTGGCTGCTGGTTGTTGCTTAACTACATCATTCGGGCATAAAAAAGCATGTTTCTAACTCTGTTTTATGGTCTAGCAACCACCCAAAACACTTTTGTTTACTTAGCAACAACTAATGCAACCACCTAAAATGTTCTATCAACTATGTCCCATACCTTTGCCCGCATAGCGAAACACACTGAATGCAAATAGAAACCACCTTCTCTCTAATATATACAAACAATACAAACTTCTCCAATCTTTTAATTTGCACAAACAATGGATATAACCAAGTTCAATCCTACTTTTTTTTTGGTTTGTTTCAAAATCCACAATGTCAACACATTCTCACACTCATCACATTCTGATGCTTGGTCAAGACCCATTTGAGTCGCTTTTTGAAGCTCAAGGTAGCCCTTTCTATTCAACCTCCATTGTTTTCAGTTGTTTGACTTAATGTAATGGTTTACATGCATATATAAATGTATTATACAATCTTTTAGTTTTATTGGAGCACCAAACCCCACCCCTACCCTAAACCTACCCACCTTTGAACAATATAAAACACTCACAGGCAAATGCAGCCACAGGTATTTATTACACATCAACTAATCATAAACAAGCAGTATAAATACTTTACAAACAAGTCATATCACATTCCAAGTCTTCTGAAGTCTTTATTGCGAAGAAGAGAGTAAAACACAAGGTTTTGTTCACTAAAAATAAATATTGCGTCTTATTCAGAAAACATACTCCCGTACGGTAAAATGATGCAATGTGATTATCTGTATATCTGTATGTAATTCTGCATATATCTGTAAATCCTCATATTCAAACTATGTAAATGATTTTGGACAGCGTATATAAATGAATATGGAAAGTGGCTCTGATGTCCTTGTTGCTGTTACAGAGATTTCAGTTTTGTGCTCAAGTGTTCATCTTGGTGCTTGAAATCTGGCCTTGCATCCTCAGTTAAACTGAGTTAATTGCCACTTATGTTACATATGTACTTCGCAAAAGCACTTCAGAGGAAGTCACTTGAATGTATTGATTAACAAACTACAGTCAAGTACTTTAGTGTGTTAGTCAACACATCGAAACAAGTTCATTTTGAAGTATGACAAAAAAATAATAGTGCTGTCAAATGATTAATTGCGACTAATTGCATTCAGAATAAAAGCTTTTGTCTATATAGTATATGTGTATTTGTGCGCTGTGTGTGTGTGTGTATATAGTTCAAACAAAAACGTTTATTTTGGATGCGATTAATCGTAACGAATCATTTGACAGCACTAAATTAAAATAAATATTAAAACAATGATTGAAAAAGTATGTTTGAATCTTTTACAACGTAGAATCATCATTTTGGAACCCTTCAAGTACATTTTATTTAAATAACTTTAATTAGTTTTTTTGCGCTTTTTTCTCAGTATACTTTTCATTTGACGTAGTACATGAAGTACACTATAAATGCATGTTCAACACAATTAAATGCACTTGTTTGGATAAGCGTGAATGTTAAATGCGCTAGCATTTTTGTTGTAGACAGAAATTCAATTTAAAATCTACATCTAAGAGTATCAAAGAGACAGTATTTGACATCTGTGTCATGAATCCCACAGACGAAGAGTCATCTTTTCTTTTCAACACAAATGGAATGTTTTTCTTCTCGTTTGTTTTGGTCGTTCGTATATCCATGAAAGAATTTTGCCGGTGCCAGACAAAGCAATCTTCTTTTCTGCACTTGTTTTCGTACAAACGCCAGACGCTACCATAGATTAAGAAGCTGAAATATGAATTCATTAATGCAACTTCAAAGGAATAGGTTACAGTATGTCTTTGGCTAATAAAATATCTGCTTTGCAGACGCATTCCTGATATATCTTTCAAATCGTATCAATTAGCGTCATCCTGGTAATGGAGGTTTCTTCCTGTGTGGTATCTGGTTTGTGTTAGAAGCTTGAACCATACTGTTAATCCTGCATTAGCAATGAAAACAAGTCGATTTAAAGGGCCAGTACGCCCAAAAATGAAAACTCCGGCAATGCTTATCACACAATTGATTTGTCAAACAAACATAAGTATATTAGCTCTCGTTTGGTTTCGTTTTATCTAAAAAGGTCAGCCAGACGTCTTTTTATTTAAACCAAACTCTAAGTGCTAATAAACTGTCAAAGAGCCATTTTGTTTAGGAGCTACATATGAGGCCCGATCTGAACTATGGAAATTAAAGTCATAAGAAAGACTTCCTAAATTGAATTACCATGTGATGCTTGTTGATTACCGTCTCTTTAATTTGATTTCTCCTTCCCATCTCCCCCTCTCTCTTTTTTTCATTATCTCTTCCCATCATTTGCTAGTACAAAGCAGCAGATTGGAGCATGAATAGAAATCAACGAATTCAATCATGAATGTACGGCATGGTGAAAGCAATGAGTGACATCAGCAAAATGCAGAGAAGGACGGTGCAGCCACAGTTCAGTTCAAGGTTAGCGTAAGTTTAGTTCCTAACTTCGGAAAGATTCAAATCTTTGCCATTATGCTTTTGCGTGTGTCAGTCAAAATGTGGATTTCGAGGGCACCAAAGATTTCTGCGTTAAACTTTTTTGAGGAGCTTGTCTTTGTATAATTGCCAGTGAGAAAGTGACTGCCAAAAGTTGTTTTTAGAGGACTTGAGTTTCTTTCTCAATTCTGGAGCCAGAGAATAACTAAAATAAGGAGATCATGGGAAAAGCATTAAAACCATCGCTTGGCCAATGAAAGCATTTTTCTTTATTCTTCACTTGAAACTCAATTTCAGTGTGAGTGAGACTGCTATGCTCTATGAAGAAAATGATGGGATAGATAGAAGAGAAATGGACACATTTTCAAACAGCAGTAAACATCTCCTCATTGTCCATCACCTAACTCTGTTAGAGCTTATGTGAAGTGAGCAACTTTTAAAAAAAAAACAAGAAAAACATTTTTTTTTTCAGTAAACACCCAAAAAGGTTGAAAAAAAGTGAATGAACGGTTAAATCAGTCAATCTAAAATGTATTTTTTACTCTGTTCTCTCCTTATGTAAACAGAACATTAATATCTTACGCTAATAAAAATGAACTTTTAGAATGTGGTGATGGCATCATGTGCTGCGTCCGAAATCACATACTGCTTAAGTAGGTACTACATTTAAAATTGAACGTCCTTCCCGACCGTTAAAACAGTAGGTTCTATATAGTATGAATGTGGGTAGTATGAATGGAATTCGGACGTACTACATCCGC
>JAUCMS010018767.1:0-18873 GCA_032357445.1 Enteromius radiatus
TTCTAGGGTCAAATTCTAGGGTTGTAAATGGACCTGTAAAACCGTTTCTGGGCATTTTTTCCCCTTACCTAAGCTACGTACCTTCTATGTACATATCAGACAACAATTTAAAATATTCTCTCAATGCATTCTATGGCACCTTTAACATCAATCACACGTGTTTGTTGATAAGTAAAATTAGAGAACAGTCAGGCCTATGATAATATTTGCTTTATATTTTTATAATAAATAAATCAAAACTGTCATATTTGCCTAATGATAATTTGCCTATGATGGATTTAATGTTACATATAATTATATAATAATTATAATTATAATAATTATAACTCCCATAGTAGCACCTGATAATTCAGACTCAGTCTAGACTTTAACCTATGTAGCAATAAAGTTATGTAGGTTTACTGATAAACACAATCAAAGTGTCACATAGTTCAGATTTATGGCCATGTTAGCTACATACGTATATGACAGTGAGAGTTTCATTCTTTTATATGGCCTTGTTTCTTGAAGATGATGCAGACATGAGGGCGACTGTTTCCAAGGTAACAGTCTGTGCAAGTTGGTGAGGTGGCAGAATCTGGGTTCTGGTAGGCCAGTTGGGATAAAGGTTCCTCTTCATTCACCAGTGTGGACAAAATAACATATAAACATGTGCACATTTGTCAAGGGAAATGAAAAAGTGTAAAATACAGGTGAAATGCATTACTTGATCTGATCTAATACTTTATAATATCTGATCTGATAAGTCATCTTGTCTTGCTTTTTTTTTTTTTTTTTTTAGAAATAGCGCACTGGTTTGATTAACTTGTTGCAGCTGATAGCTAACTGAAATCTGGGCTTTCATTTCTCTGTCAGACTGCATTTGGAAATAGCATAGTTTTAAGATTACCATCTTTACCAAATCTTGAATTTCTGATCAAAACCAATCAAGTCTTCTGTGACTTTTATATTACTTTTTTTAATCCTCCTCTTTGCCAGGCTGTACAGAGGCTAAAAATAGAGGCTGTCCTGAGATAGTGTAGTATTTCAAGTTTCTGTACTGAGAATTTAAACCTCTGAGTAGTAAGATGAGGAGGTAGATTCCAAAATGTTTTTGTACAGCTTATACAATTTAGTAGTTTGTATATGGCAAGCCATTTTAACCATACTAGTATCTATTTTCATGCTACTGGTACTTTTTTAAAGATTTTAATATATTTTCCATTAAGTAGCCACTAGTGCATATTCTTTTGCTACTAGTGCTTATTCTTTAGGTGTGTCTAAGTTACTAAGTTAGTGTCTACATTACTTATTCATTAGATACTAGCTCTTATTTAGTATATACTAGTACCTATTTCTGGGGATGCCCCCTAATAGTCGACTACAGTAATTGTTAGTCAATCAGAAGAGGCTTTGTTGACCAAATTCTAATAAGTCGCAGAAATACAAAAATACCACCACAGGCAAAGTCATACAGTGAGTGACTAACAGATTGTTACACACACCTAGTCTATGGTATACATCAGGTGCATCCAATGCTCGTCTATCATTCATAGACCTCAAATATGAAATATCACCTGAAATATGTAAGTATTAGCAAATTTACATGGCCACTCAATCTAATGTTAACACAGAGAAATGTGGGCTGTCGAAGTGTGGAGAGTGCACGCTCGCTGCAGAACAGATAGATGCAGATGTGCACTCACTTGCACCTACTGCTCATTTTTGGTCAAACAGATTAATATATCTTTCTAATATGTAAAGACTACTTTTTATTGTGTGCACTCTTAAAAAAAACAAAAAAACAAATCGCACTTTTGTGGAAAAATTAAAGCAAACAGGATGTGCTTTCTGCCATCTCGGTCTTGAACTTGAGCGCGAAACACCATGTATATCTTTGCTTTACAGAATTTAAAAATATTTATATAGAGAGTGAAACGTACTCTTTCAAATGAATCAATTTAAATGGAAAACAAATACTCTCAGATTGTGTAATACATATGAAACATTGCATGAAACATTGCATCACTACTGAAGAGATGACGAGTCTGTGTTGTTGAGAAGCATTGCTTTATCAAAATATCATAAAGTTAATGCAGTCTCTTTACTGTTTTTCTCTGACATATTCATAATCATCACTTCTGTTAGTGTGCCATGACAAGCCTTATGTGTGCACTTGAGTGCTTATTAGGCTATAGGCAAGTAAAGACTTATTATAACGATTTGAATGGTTTATTACTAAACATGCAACTAATTGACTAATGCTTAAAATGAACGACTACTGGTCGTAACTACTAGTACACAAAAATTAAGTACTAGTCACTAGTGGAATACGTATAGTCAAAACTGAATTCATATCTCAATGAAGGATCACCATAGAAGTCAATGGCAAAAATGTTACATTTGTTACTAGTAACAATATAATAGTTACTTGTTACCATTTATTGCAAATGTAATAAATTACAAAATTACAGTTTTAAACAACTGCAGTTGAAAAATTATGATTATTATTATTACTATTAAAATTATTGATTTGCTTTATTTAATTCTGATTAAGTTAATTAAGATTAAGTTAAATAATTAACACTAGAAAAGATATGGCAAACAGTACAAATGTAAACATAACAGTAAAAATAACAATATACATGCATGAATAATAGACAGTTGAAATATCACTTACCTATTTTTAACAGAATTTGCATAGCATATGTGTAAATATGAGTTTTATCATAACACTGTACTACAACTAAACAGCATGTAAAGCAATAGGACACCAAAGTTGATACACTCTCAACCATATGTTTAACCAAGATTGTGAAAAGACCTTACATGCCACAAAAGTCATAAAATATGTCTATTTATAGAGCACAGAGGAACTGCAATGATATAGGTTAAGTTTAACAATCATAAAAGGATCATAAGTTATTCATTGTGGAAGGGACATGGTAAAATGAAAATCTTACCTTGCAAAAAAACATTTTTCTTCTGAGAGGGAAGACGCACATCTTTCAAATTTTCCACAATCGAAGAGAATGCTGATACGCATGCACAGTGGAAAAATCATGGCAGGAGAGTATTGTGCATGCAAGTTATTTAAAGTGTTTCAACTGTACACGTCTCAAATGTACTCATTCTTCTACCCTATCTAATGAATAAGAATTAGTAACTTTAAGGAAGACACTAGTACCTAAAGAATAAGCACTGGTAGCTAATGAATAAATAGTACTTAGTACTTAAGTACCTAGTACTTAATGGAAAAGATATTATCTAAAAAATAAATACTAGTAATGTTAAATTAGTTTATTATATTAAATGTTAAAATGGCTTGCCATAATATAAATTGTCTGCACAAAGCAGGAAAAACTGTTGCATGACTGTAACCGCCATAGATTTTTATTCAAAAGTTTTTTTTCTCTGAAATTAAACTTCTAAACAGCAGCAATGCTTTTTGTCAGTATAGCCACTGTCCATCTCAAGCAACGTTTTTGTAACTGTGTAAGAACAGCAAAATGGCGCCACTTAGTGGGAAGATTTGATAGAACACCCGACACAAAGGCAAAAATTAAAAACGAGCATTTGTGAATAAGGGACGACAATGGTGCGACAAGTGATGGGCCACCTCAACTTGTCTGAGGTTGTTAGGCCACAGTTAGAATTTCTAAAAACAAAAATGTTGTATTAGTGTAGCCTACTGATGTATGCATATTATGTATGTATTTTTCTTTTTAATTTAAATACACGGTTGAGGCGAGACACACACTTTTAGAAATCAGTACTGCTGGAATTCTCTGTGGTTTAGCCATGTGAAGTAATTTTTCCTAAAATGACCTGTAAACTGTAATCATCATCTTAAGCTGCCTAACATATTCTGCTCAGTTATTCTGCTTTATAGACTTAACGATCTGCAATAATCTCCCAAACAAGATTTTTTTTCTACCTAGATACATGTGAACATGGAAATCCAAGAAGGAAACAGTGCTTTGACCTAGTTTTTTCATGTGTGGTTAATACTTCTTTTAATAACATTTTAAAAGATCAAGCAGCATCTGCCAGCATTTTTATCAGCTGATGGACTTATTTTACTTGTGATGAACATTGTTTCTACTGAAAAAAAAAAAAAACACATGTATGAGTAATTAAATATATTGTATTATATATAATTTACATTCAAATCACCTCAGTTAACCACCTTCAATTAAAAGCAAAGCAACATGTAATTGTCTTTGATGTGATGTGATAATTAAGCAGGTATTGCTGCTTGACTGGACTTGTTTGAGAGTGAACATATTTTTACTGGGGTTGTGCATGCTTTGAAAAGTCAATGTAATTAACTATCAAGGTCACAATAAATAATTATGTAAGAGAAAAAAAGACAAAACAATTGTACACTGAAAACATACTTTAATTTATGACTCAGGCAGTACAGAGTATTGCATTATTTATAATCTCACATATGCCTTGTTTATTCTTTGCGGTAAAAACTTGTGTGGCCTATGTACCTGTGCCTTGGACATAACACCCTCCTGATGAATCTCTATCCTGGTTCAGTGAGTTCTGCACAGTGTTGTTTCAAACACATTAACCTCCTGCTGCTGCACCCTGTTCTATTGCACTCTGTCTCAATCTGGAGTCATGAACTAACCTCCAAATACGTGCATTTCTCATCAGGATCAGGTTGTTCTCTGAGACATCATTTCATACCTTTATTTTGAATGGCTGCCCCTCCTACAGTCCATTGAGCTGTGTATCTTGACATCCTTGGGTCCTTTCCTTTATTAATAGGTTTATATAGCTCTGTCTTCTTTTACAACACCTTATAAGATTCAATAAAAGAGTAAAAGTTTACATAACATATTTTTGAGTATCCAGAGTGACAAATATTAAGCCTAAAGCAGATAA
This sequence comes from Enteromius radiatus, assembly GCA_032357445.1. Classification (NCBI taxonomy): domain Eukaryota; kingdom Metazoa; phylum Chordata; class Actinopteri; order Cypriniformes; family Cyprinidae; genus Enteromius; species Enteromius radiatus. Next base: position 4,879 of record JAUCMS010018767.1, read on the forward strand.
GCAAATATGAATACAGTTATATAAAAATAAATGCATCAAATTAGAAATAAAACTATTTTAGTATATTTACACCGAGGAAAACAATATTTGAAGAATATTTGTTGTAAAAAAACAAAACTAAGAAAATGTATTTCTGCTTAGACTGTTTATTTCATTATTTATATAATTTATTTCATTAATAAATACATAAAATCTTGAGAGTGGCTAAAAAAATAATATAAAAAATATTATATAAAAATATTGAAACCAACACGGACGTTAGAATATAATGATAGTGACAGTATAAAATTATTATGAAAATTATTTTTATTTTAAAATTTTAGAACTACAATTATTACAATTAAAAACAGAACATAGTTGTTGTTACTATTAGACTTTTCCCCAACCTCTGTACAGTAGTAGTTACGAAAGACACATGCCCTGCATAAAATTGCATTATTATTTTAAGTGATGCGCACAGTGCATTTGTACGAAAACGCATGTCAAAATCTGACAGATTTTGTCTGCAGTTCCTGCGAGCGTCTGAACGGGGCGGCCGTGATCCGGTCGGTCGCAGCAGCGGGTCTGGTGTACTGCACGAGCTGCCGTAGAGTCAGTGTGTGTCACTCCCTCATCAGCGGCTCGCTGCTGGAAACATGGCGTCAGTGCACACACGGGCGAGCCTCAACTCTGCAGACGGATAGAGAAAGAAAGTGTGCACCGGGACTCATATCGCACACCAGTCTTTGCAAAGTCGGCTTATCTTTTCCTGGACATGTTCTGTTTCATGCACGGGTGAACGGAGAGCAATCCAGTCGATTCGGCCCCGGTTATGGAGCCTCCGGATGAGATCAGGTAAGGGAAGCGCATCAGAACCAGCACGAGCGTGTTTGAGTCTGTGTGTATGTATGCATGTATGTGTGTGTGATCACGCAAGTACACAGCCGGGATTCAGGACACGCTGCCAAATAGTGCGCCTATTGAGACCGTATTGGGCGCGACTAGAGCGCACGCGCGCTGCAGCTTCAACCCGCTTGTGATAGGAAATCCGAATCATTTCCGCGAATCTTTGGCTTCAGCAAAAAGATTCTATGACAGACCACCACTGCATATTTCATGCTTTAAAGCAGCCGCTGTCTATTATTGTTTTATATTCCCCAAATTAAATTTTTATAATAATTTATTCACCTTTTGGTTGTTCAAAACCTGTATGTTACTTTTCAAAACTAGTGGAAATTTTCAATAAATAAATAAATAAATGTCTGTTTGGTAACCAACCAGTTGCTGGTACCCAGTGACGTCAATTGCATGGGAGCTAGTGCTGTCAAATGATTAATCCCTATCCAAAATAAAAGTTTTTATTTTCATAATATATGTGTGTACTGTGTATATTTATTATGTATACATAAATACACGCACATGCATTTATATATTTTAGAAAAAAAAATGTATATAATAATTTATTTATAATATAAATGACATGAATTCAAATTTAAATACAGCAATTGACAGCACTAATGGGAACTGTTGATAACTTACCAACATTTTTCAGAATAGTATATTTATTCCTCAGAATAAAGAAATCCATGCAGGTCTGGAACAGCTTGAAGGAGAGTAAATATTTTGACAGAAAAATTGTCTTTTTTTTGGGGGGGGTGGACTATTCCTTTTACCGGTTGACTTGATCCGCTCAGGTCGATTTAGTCCAGTCAAGATTGCTTTGTATGTAGTTCAATTCTTCGAAAAGAACCGACTCACTAGAATGATTCATTCACGAATCGTTGGCAACTCGCTTCCTGCCACATAGTGATCCAGCTTTGCAGCGCAACACTAAGCGGAATTTCACGTAAAAGTTGCAAACTTTTGTACAAGGATTGAAAACAGCTACCTCAACGCAAGCGTATGCACGATTACATCCCTTTCTGTCAGGAAAACACGGTGTTGATGGAAACAAATCGACCTGTGGCAGAGGTAAAGAGATTGTGCGTCTATGTGCAAGATCATTGTACTCGGCTAGCGCGCGTTATGTGCTGCGTCCCCCTCTCTTTTATTTTCAGCAGTGTGTGCCTTTTAAAGTTACAGGAGTGTACTATTTCAGTGTTTTGTTGCATGAACAGATCACCGTATATATCCGGTCTCGATCTCAGGGTGCGATTATAAATGTCGGTTCAGTGTTAAAGTTTGTTTGCATCATTCCTCGAGTGCAATTTGAGTTGCACAGAACTCTAAAAAACAACAAGCAAAACAAGTGAAGTTGGACGTTGATCCGATAGCCGATATGAAGCAACAGTCGTGATTGAATATAAAATATCCAGCCGGTCCATCACGAGTCCTGTGAGTCAGATTGACACACACTCCCTCAGTGAGTTGGGGAAATGTTTGATTTGCTATTCCCAGAAATCACCCGGCTGCGCTCTACTGAGCAGGAATTCTTGGATTTGACGTGTAACATCTCGTTTCCGAGAGTTGTAGGCTAATCAGGGAATTTAGTTTGTGTTTTTTTTTTTTTTTAATTCAGTGGTGTTTGCAGTTCTTTTGAGACTAATGTGAACTGTACAGTTTGTTCTGGCATATTATTTCCCCCATATCTCTTGTTGGCCTGTGGCCGCATGCCTGTTTTGCAGTGCGTTATTTGCTGTCATAAAAGTCCTCTTTCAAGAGTCCTTCTCTTTAAGACCAGTGTTGTTTACCCACTGCCATGTGCACAAGGTTTCAGCTGATAAAGCCCAGTGGAATGTTTCGTAGGAGTGTTTTTATAGTTTTCTTCTCCTATGACCCCATGCAACGTCACCGAAAGTGTTTGCCCTGAATGCCTGGCGACAGCTTCTCAAGAATGCCTTGTTTTGTCTCTTTTCCTGCTCTCCCCACCCTTCCTAGCAATTCTTCTTGATAAACTGCTTTCATTGGTAAATGTTAATGATAGAGATAACTGGTTTAGTATGCAAGACTAGAGATTGGTCGTGCACTTGACTTTTTTTTTTTTTGTGCAGTTCCTGTGAACCGGGCTGCTAAGAGGTGAACTGTAAAATCATTTGCTTTTATAGGTTAGAAAATGGCTTAGTGTGTCAAGAATGTATTTCTTGGCCTTGTGTGGTAATTTAAGGTCAGGCTGATGCCTCTACACGCTTTGAAATCTTTAGTGTGTATACTATTCAGTAAGTTTATTGGTTATTCTGCAGCGATTCTTTGGTATGGTAGTTTAATGTGAATAACTGATGTTTTGACGTTTTACGTCACTGTGCAGCATGCTGTAAATATCATCCCTGTTCATTTATGACCACAAGTATGCCTCAATTCCAGGATGTGGTGCACTAAAAGAATGTTGACCTCACGTCCTGGAGGCACCCGTGGCTGGATCTCATTAATTTATTTCTTTGCACAGTGCATGGTGCAGTGCTTCAGATTGCTTTCAGTACCATGTCATATCTGACTTTTGCAAAATCATTGTTTTTCCCCGCACAGCAATTACAGAATAGAGTTATTGCTTCAAGCGTAAAGTAATACAAACGTTTTGGTTTGTTCAGTTGTTTATGTCAGGGGAAGGCAACGTCGGATCTTGAGCGCCAATGTCCTGCAGAGTTTAGCTCCAAGCCTGAAAAAAACCCCACCTGCCTGACTGTAGCCCTAGTAATTCTGAAGACCTTGATTAGCTTGTTCAGGTGTGTTTGGTTAGGGTTGGAGCTAAACTATACAGGAGCGACGTTGCCTACCTCTGGTTTATGTCACGAGTAGGGATGTTCATTTCGGTTATTTCTCCTAACCGACAACTGACTCTCGTTCACTGATTATTAACCAGCAACATTATTTTAAATGAGAACTTAATTCAATTAGGAAGGATTAGCGTCTGTGACCCATTAAAAATACTAATATTTGCTTTCCACGGATTCATTTTACAATTACAAGGATTCACATGATCGTATCATTTCATATTTCATATGCATCTCCTGCCGTACTTTTGCAACCAGAGAAAAACAAAATTCATGGATAAATAGGCTTATATGAGCAATCTATAGGTATTTTCCTAAATAGTAAATCAAAAAAATGAATGAAAGAAAGTTCTGTATGAACGTGCAATGGGAATCAAGCCTGTATTCCTTACCAGTAACCACAGCAATCTAATTTTTAATATCAAAGATGGCTACGTCCATAAAACTCAAAGTCTTAGCACTTTCTGACACGACAGGAGTCCAATCGTTCTTTCATCAAATCTTCATTGACCGACAGCAGCTTTTAAATTTGGGGCGGAGAGCGGAGCATTTGAATTGCGCACAGAACACAACCCTGACGGGATCGGCTCCGGTGGAAAACTGATGAGATCTAATAAAACTTTCAGATGACACGCAGCTAATTTCTCCATCACCATAAGTTACCCAAAACAAACAGAAAAACAGGTAACACACGGTAGATGCACATTTGCGTTGACGTGACAGACACTAGTTGTCCAGTCCTGGTTCTGTTACAGAATGTGGTTGTCACACCCTGTATTAGGACTCAAGAAGCCTGCCTACAGGACTGACAACTGTATCCTGCTGCTGTGTGAATGTGGCCACTTGTTTTTTTGTTTTCTAAAAAACACCTTTTTATATAGGCTATTAGTGGCATATTTCAACAATGCAGCAAACCTTTTAAAATAATTAGGAAAAATACTGAAATAAATACTTTTTAAACTGTTTAACTTATTGTAGTAATTGGTCAGTTAACGGTTAAACGGTTAAAATGAACATCCCTAGTCACGAGACAAGGATTTTTATTAGCACACAATTTGCAAGACATATTTTGTAAAACAGACCCAAAAAAACCCATCAGCAGCATTACAGATATTCAAAATACTAATAAGTTAATGTTTATTTGTAATGTTTATTGTTTTGGAATGCAAAATTTTTGCCAAGAAATAGCTTGTGAAGCTGATATGGTAACTCATGTAAAATACAAAAAAATTTAATCAAAGTATGCTTTTCACATAAACACAATTTATCTTTTATATATATTTGCGAAATAATGTAGCAACAGACAGCAATATTTACCTTATTTAAGATGTTGAAAAGCATACAAAATGGCAGTAATAGTTTTAAACTGAAATTTAAAAGAGAAAATACTGAATATTAATTTCCTTTTCCCATTTTTAAAAATAAAATTTGCACCTAGTAGCCAAGTAAAAATATTTTTGTCATTGCCAAAATACTTCAGATTAAATATTGGATGTTCCAAGCAGCCCGTGTGGCTCACACAGCTGTGCTCTGAAGCAACATGTGATGCATTTGTGGTTTTATATGCTTGTTTTTGATAATATGCGCTATATTGTGGTTTCAAGTTTAGTATTTTAGTTTGTATGTTGGCCAAGCACCTGCATCTTTCTGCCCAGCAGAGCTTCAGCCCACTGTGTCCTCTTTTTGACTTGTCTTCAGGAAGGAAGTACTGAGATGTAACTCATATCATCCTAAAGCGATCACTTGTGTAGCTAAACTCCCAAAACAGTCTTTAGTTTCTCATGTAATACCTTCCATTATGCTTTCAATTGTCCGGAGAGGGTGTGCACCAGGCGTGGAGGTTAGAATAGAGGCTTATGTTGAGTCCTCAATGCAGAGGTATCGGCTAGACAAGGTTGGTGGATTTTCATTGGTTCCTCATGCAACAGTCAGTCCATTCTGCTCCACATGCTCTCGTCTTAATGTCACCCACCCACACACACACACACACACACACACACACACACATACAAATACAAGTCATTCTGCCTTGCGGCCTCAAATGGTCATTATGCGGATAGAGGAAATGATATTGTACAAATCTGTGGCATAGTGATGGGAAATAGAGCAAAGGAAGTGGCTTGCTTTAAAATTAGAGGAAGTCTGCTTTAGCATTCCTGGAACTCACTTTTCATAGTGGGACTTTGTGCTATTATCCAGTTCATTCATCCACGGCCAACATCAGTCACTCCATGCATAAGTTATATAGGCTACAATTATAGCAGTGAATCATAGATCTAATTTGTGCCTATAGAGATCTTATTTAAGAGGCCAGTATTTAACTTAACAAGCAACATTACTTTAATGTAGTTTTGAGTTATGCAATCGTAGGAAATGTGTTTTCTTGCAGAATGCAGATGTATTCTTAGCATGGAAATGCGTGTATGTTGTGACATGGAGGATGCAAAGCAATAAGACCGAAAGCTCAAAGTGCTGCACTTGTGCTGCTTTCACAAGAAGGAAAATGTGCTGCGTCTTGATAGGCTTGGTAATACAGTTTAGAAATGACCTGAGTGCATCGCTATTGACTGTGCTGTAGGACATAATTCTGACATGGCATGGAAACCAGTTTACATTTGCATATTTGTAGACACTTCTATCCACAGGGGATTCAAAATCTTCACATATATAAAGCTCTGTGTAATTTCTGCACTAAAGTATCAACACCAATTAGAGCTGCAAATAAGGTCGATTTTTTTTTTTTTAAAGTCCCTGCACAAACACTCAGCATTAGTTGATCTGGTGTTTTCTTCTCATGCAGGCTGCGCAATTGCTCAGTTTTATTCGGTGGTGCTTGTGATACAGAAATGGCACACTTCCATTTTAACTTTCTTTGTAGGCTCAGAACCACATGCAAAACCCCTAACCAGAATCATGACACTTCCACACGGATTGTACCTTCATGTCAGTGAGGAAATATTGAATATCAATTGCATGACGACATGAGCTCAGAGAAAAACAGTCAAGGGAACATCACAGTCCAGTGGAGTTGTTTACTAACAACATCTCTGGGTTTCATTTTCAGTGCTTGTGGGGAAAGGTCATATGGAAGTTTGCTGGTGCTTGGGCTGGAATTTAACAACTGTTTTGATCATCGGTTAATCAATTAGATTTTTTTTGTATTTAATTGGTGTTGATGTATTGATGGGTCAGCGATTTTATTCATCAAGGGCATGTTAAATTGAAAGACAAAAATACATTAAAGGAATAGTTCACCCAAAAATAAAAAGTAGTAAAATATATTTTTTCCTACTGCGGAAGTCAATGGTGACCCAAAACAGCCTTGTTACAACTTTCTTTGTGTTCGGCAGAACAAAGAAGTTCATACAGATTTGGAAATACTGGAGGGTGAGTAAATGATGACAGAATTTTCATTTTTGATTGAACTATTCCTTGAAAGACATTACAATAGGTTTTTCAAATAAACGCTTGTCTTTTGAACTTTCTGTTCTTCAAAGAAACCTGACATTTCTTGGTTTCCACAAAAGGATTATTTTCAGCATTTGTAGTACATTATACAGACATTTATAATATGTCTGTCTTTGGTTACCTGTGTATCAGAGGTGACTGATCAATCAGTCAGGGGCTCAGCAGAGATGTTGTCTGCGTGTTAAAGGAGGAATTTTGTGTGTGTGTGTGCACATGCCAGCATAAGCATAGAATTGCTCGCAAGGTCTTATGTCAAAGTTACATAAGTTTGTGCTGTGGCTTACAATTTGTTCCGTATTGTCTGTGACATGGTGTACTTTTAGGTTTTGGCCACGTCTGTGAATGTCCTTTGAAAGAAATGGTTTCATTTATTTTAATTCTCACTCTCTCTCTCTCTCTCTCTCTCTGTTCATTACAAGTCCATGTTTCTTCTGAAAATTTCTTGGATTTTTGTTTCCACAGAAAAAAAGAAATATCCTGGTCACGTTTTGTCCTAAAAAGAAAGAAAATATTTTTGTTTTAATATAAATGTAATGTTTTCGCTTGATGGGAAAGGAAAAATTTCCACCTGATTTCAGAATATTTGGTCCTTAAGAATCATTTATCATTCAGTGCATGCACCCACTTAATGTGATTATAATGAAATTTTGGCAATATTGCGATTTAAACTTTCCCTAATATAATGATGTCATCCTTAAAAAAAAAAAAACATTGTTGCATAAGTTTTGGTGTATTGCAAAAAATTAATTGCCATACATAATTTCACCTATTGTGCAATTATGGGCAGTTGCATTAGCTTATTGTTTTTTTTTCTGAATAAACTTTTATTAGACTAAATAGGAATGTTATTTTATTTTTCCTAACTGACAACCGATGGTCGTTAAGCCGTTATTAACCGACATGATTATGCCAAATTGCAAATAAATGAAATTTGAATTGATACGTGGCTGTGACCCATTAAAAATAACTTAATTTGTTTCCAGGGATTCATGTTATTCAATCAAAAAGCATTCACATCACATGCAGAGCTTGTGTGAACAGAGAAAAACATAAGCTATAAAAGCAAAAAATGTCAAATATATATTTCTGTAAATAAATAATAAATTAACAAAACGAAAGAAAAAAAACGCAACAAGAAGCAGTCTATATGCAGAATTTCAATCAATTTTTGTGATGCGCTCTCTCCAATTATTTACAAAAGCATGACTGTTTTTATTGTGAATGTACACAAATCGAATAATATTTTATTTTTTAACGCGTATAGTAAGCTGTTTCCACTGTTATAAAGGAAAAATCAAGTGATCCTGGCGGCACTGTGCGCAGTTACGCGTGAACTCGGCAACTATATCCTGAACAAAATTAAGCCTAATTTAGCTTTCAAAGTATTAAAAAAAGAAACATCAAATTAAGATATTTATGTTTATGAGGTAACTTATCTTTTTACCATATTTAAAATTGTAGATGCAATAATATTATGATTTAATGCGCTTTTGAAGTTGGCTGCCATGCTTTGACGCGAGCAATACCACGAACATGGATGCTGCCTATAGGGTAATTCTGTCATGTGACACTACGTTTATTCACATGAAAGCCCTTTTTCTCGATGAAAGGTGTTTTCGAACTATTTTTTGTGGCATTTGAAGTATCTAGAATTTATGCGCTAAAGTTAAGTGGAAAAATACTGTCGACATTTACAAAATGTTAATTAGCATTTCCATCAACTGTATCGGTAAAGAATTTGAAGCACTACATATTTTTTCGCAAAGACTCCCTGGATGGAAATCTGGCGAATGATGTGACATGCACCTGTAGTAATACACAGGTTAGAAACAATGGCAGGAAAGAAAACATCACATTTCTGTGGTAAATTGCCATCGCGTTTCTGTGGCGTCAAAGAAGTATGGAACACAGCTATATAAAATGTCTTGCATTCAACGTTAATAAATGAAAACATTGGCCAGTAACACACCTACTTTTTCTGAGTCCGTCATTTGTGCTGTGGGATATGTGAATAACGGCAGTAACCCCTTCCCCAATTCTTAGCGAATAATATAAATAATGGGAATTGCATGTTAAGGGGAGTGAACAGCTTTACTCTTCACATGTAAACTTCATAATTTGCCCATTATTCATGTGCATGTAAAAGGAGTCACTTTTAAATACAGTTTTGCTTTTAAAGGTAGGTTTGTCGATTTTAGAGCTAGCACTAGCAAGCTGGCTTTGAAAGCATAAGATCCCACCTTTTCTGCAAATCACTCTCCAAAGCCACACCTCCTCTTAATCACATGGACATGCACATGACATGAACTTTGATGGTCTTTGATGAATAGAAAGTTATAAAAGAATAAGCTTAGACATTTGTTATTTTTAAATCAATTTAATGCCTACTTGCTGAATTTTGGTTTGAAAATGTTAACATTGCATATTGAGCTCCCAAGGTCCAATAAAGAGTTGCACACTCTGTTTTGCATATGATCATGTTTATCTAGTGGGAAACTTTATGGGGCCCAGGACCATTTGTTATAATATAATACAAATAATATGCAAATACATGCTACATAATAGATCGTAGTGGGCCCTATTAGGGTCAAAATTCAGATTTTTTTTTTGGTAGAAGTAGACATTAATCATTTCAGCAATATCATCCATTCCCATCACTTGCTGCAACCAGCCATTACACGCTGAGACAGATTGGTCCACGTGCCACTCACACACAATGACGTTCTGCAGGCTACAACAATGACTCCAGTGGCGGATGAGGTCAAAGTTCACTGGCTTCTCTTGACTGCAGCGAGGCAGATGTGGTCAGCTCTGTTTATGGCTCTCGTCAAAGGCTGTAACATTCCTCTGCTATATCGTTTGTTCCTGATAACCTTGGACAAGCTGTTCAGTAGACATGAGCTCCATATGCAGCTGTAAATCAACAGCTTGTGTTGCTTTTGTGCGTTATGGGGTTGCACTCCGTGGTGCTCCTGCCTTTCAGTGGGGTGATAGCACAGAGGCGGAATTCTCTAGACCTTTCCGCTCTAGTGCTCAAGTAGCATTCAATGGAGATACGTCATGACAACCAAACAAACAGCCGGAGCCTGGGTGATTTCACCATTTCCTGTGTCATTCCTGAAGGGTTTGGTCACAGTTAGACTCTGCCCAGGGCTGTACCTTCAAACGCAAACACTTTGCCTCTCTCACAGCAAGATTTTGAGTGTTGGACTAGGTAGTTTGAGCCTAAATTTTGCACAGAAACACCCTGCATGCATGCATGCAGAGAAACTTTATTATTGCTTGTGTGGTTTTTGCCTGCTGTGTTCATTCATTTGCATGCAGTGTGTGTAAATGCAGGGTTGCACGATCTATCAAAGTTGCTGAAAATGTGATATGGTTTAGCGCGATTGTTAAATCCCAAACTCTGCAGCTTAATTGAATATATGTGCTGCATATTTGAAGACAATGTCAACACAATGGGATTGTGGAGTTTTTTTGTGTGTCTTAGAATTGCTTGATTTGCAGTAGATGCTGCTCGTCATAACATCTTTGCACACGCTGTGAGTTTGGGTAACTTATAATGTGCATTACACCCCCCCCCCCACCCCAAAAAAGGGGAGACCGTAGTAAATTGTGCTAAAGTGATGTGAGTCGGCTAAATGTAAATGATGGGTCTTGGGGTGGTATCCATATGTTAAGTGGTCTGAATGTTCAGGCCGAAGATCACAATACCCTGCAGCAGGTGTCTGGGGGGAATTTGGGGCTGGCTGGAGACTCCCTGGGGATTGTGGGTGAATTTATGTATGTGTGAGGGGCAGATGGATGACTCCTGGCTTTGCTCTGAGTGGTCTTTGTGAGTGGAATCACAGATTAACTCAACCAAAGTCTGACCCTACTGTGACAGTGATCCCTTCCTCTATTTCCTGACAATGGCCCTATATCAATATCATCTTCCTCCCACACACACACACACACACAGACATGCACGTGTCCAAGTACACCTACATACAGTTTGTCTCAGCATGATGGTGAGTTTTGCACCAGTTAGTAAATCAGTCCTCTTTTTTTGTTCATTATCATTGTCTATGGGTTGAATTTCCTCTTCCAATTTGTAATCCTCTTAAAAACTGAAAGACCCTTTCAATTTACTTCTTGACCTTGCTGTGGATTTATTTACTATTTTGGTAACAAAAAATGCTTTTAGTTGTGCTCAGAGCTGCTCTTCAGGTTCTGCTCCATACTCATATTTTAAATTGTTGTGATTTGTATTCAGGCTCAAGGACTCATCCAAAGATGTGCCCCAGCAGAACACTGAGGTGGATGAGTCTTGGGACGAGCCCAGTCAGGAAGAGGAGGCTCTCTACAGCACCTCCCCTCCCCGCACTCCTCGGCAGATAAAACGCATGTCCATCAAAAACCAGAGAAGCATCCAGGGGTCAAAGGGCAAAGGTGAGAGCCTTTAACTTGGCAAATTTCTGAAACGTATGGTGTTAGGGCCCCTGTGATGTCAGTGGTGCACAGCCATCATTCTCAAGTGACATTCAAGAGCTTAAGATCATGTTGACTGAAAAAACAAAAACGCAGTACCTCTAGCCCTGTTCACGGACATTTAATTAATAAGAGGAAAATAAATAAAATTTTAAAAAAAAGTTTAATTGAAGAATGATAATATAGTCAACCATATTCAGTTCCGCTGCTGCTTTGTTTGAAACTGTATTTGTTGTGAAATCGAAGAAAACCAGACAATGTTGTGTCTAAAATATTAACAAAATATTGACTTCTTGTTTCTTGAACTGTTGTATAAAATCAGTTTACAATTCTATTTTTGACATATTATATAAATATCAGACAAACCCCGTCCAGGGTCATTTTTTGCCTTTTGCCATATCTTAAATTTCATGCATTTTGTCATCCTGTACATTCATCGGCAAATGTATGTGCTTTTGGATCGCAAACAGGTCTGGACCAGTTACTTTAAATTGCCGAAAAATTAAGACTATATATATATATAAAAAGAGAGAGAGATTAGTTTTTTTTTTCTTGTAATAAATGGGTTGTCTCCCACTTACTTTTATTTCTTTCGTCAACAGAAAAGCCGTGTTCCTCCAGCCCGTTGTCACAACGAGAACGTGAGGGAGCCAGATCAGCCGAACCTCCTGAAGAGCACAGCTACAAGCAAGAAAAGAAGCATCGCTTTAACCAGCGCTCCAACGAACGGGACAGCAAGAAGAAGTTCGAGGGCTCCTTCATGCTGGATCCGATGTCCAAGACCAGTGCCATTGGCTCCAGAAACATGGATCCCCGCAAGCCCTACCTGAGCCTGGGCATGTTGCCCGTTCGCCCCCACCGGCAGACCTCGCGCTCAGACTGTCCAGCAGACCGCCTTAAATTCTTTGAGACTCTGCGGCTGCTGCTTAAGCTTACCTCCATGTCATCCAAGAAGAAAGAGAAGGAACAACGAGGCTTGGAAAACACCTTTATGGGCCAGAACAATGAGGTCATCTGGTTGGAGTTGCAGGCCTGGCATGCGCGCCGTAACGTTGCGGAGCAGGACTTGTACCTTTACACTGCCCGCCAAACCATACCTGACATCATCAACGAGGTTTTGCACTTCAAAGTGGATTATAGCAGCTTATCTGGGCTTGAGAGCAACATCTCACTAGAGGAGAGCAACTTCTGTCCTGGAGAAACCAATTGTAGGAACGATCCTTTTAGCTTTAGCACCTGCTCCACGTCCTGGGGAGAAATCGATGCCGCTGCTCCGTTTTCCTCAGCGCTTGATTGCCGGGAGCACTTGCAAAGGCAGCGAGTAGCTTTTGATCAGGTCAAGAGGGTCATGTCGCTGTTAGAGTCAGTGGAGGCTCTGTATCCATCACTGCAAACCTTGCAGAAGGACTACGAAAAGTATGCCGCTCGGGACTTCCAGGGCAGGGTGCAGGCACTCTGCTTGTGGCTCAACATCACTCAGGACCTGAACCAGAAGCTGCGCGTGATGGGCACCGTGCTGGGCCTCAGGGACCTTTCCCACATCGGCTGGCCCATCTTCGAGATCCCCTCACCTCGCTGTTCCCGCGGCAATGATGACGATGAGGAGGATGAGGATGAGACCGAGTCCACCGCTACCTTCACTGCCGACAACGACGGCGAGGAAAGGACCTTGAGTGAGGCGACCAGCGACGGCGAGCAGTCGCCTTGCTCCACGCCAAAGTTCCTCCCGCAGGACAACGAGACCTGCTACTGTCCCACTGCTATGTACAGGCCGTTTGTGGATAAGGCACTTAAACAGATGGGACTGCGTAAACTGATCCTCAGACTGCACAAGCTGATGGACCGCTCACTGCAGAGGTCCAGAACTGCTCTGTCGAGTCACATGCCGACTCAAGAGGTGAGTGAGCAACTAAATGTTGGCTGAACGGTAGTTCGGTTGTGAACATGTGGAATATCGGAGGAAATGGAAAAACATTCCTTTTGGATCATGGCAGCTTGGAAAGAATGAGAAGCTGAGGATTAGTTCACCCTAAAATGAGAATACTTCTATCATTACCTCACCTTCATTTTGTTCCAGGACTCTGACTTTTCTGAATCTTTTGAGCTTTCTCTTCCATTGCTCTTCCATTATCGTATCTTTTCTTAACAAACAATAATGACTCGTGACGATTTGAATTAAAACGAAAGAACTTACTTTACTGGAGTTTTGGATGGTAGTTTTAACAGGGATGATTTACCTTTTTTTCCTTGTGTGCACATAATAGACAGAGTTGATTGTACAGCGTGAATCTGAGAGTTTATTATTTTTATTTAGACATGTTAGTTTGATGTTAGCTCTGTAGCTGTCAGATTCACGCTGTACAATCAACTC
>JAUCMS010018783.1:0-18871 GCA_032357445.1 Enteromius radiatus
GGCTGTGGCAGGTGAGTGTGATCAGGTGAGAGCAGAGTGACTGAGTGGGAAGGTGGAGCCAGGCATGGGCGTAACAGTAAGGGCATGTTAGACTGAAATCATAGTGAAATTAATGTTATGCACATTTATCTTTAGTGGTCACAAATTATCTTGTTTCTTTTTTAGGAATTGGTCATTATTAGTCATTTATGCTCTTTAAACAAGGTATTCATAAAACAAAAGTATCAATGAAACTCTTACCATGACTCATCACCCCTCTCATTCACATCAGTATTCTTGTAGCCGTACAGAACTCCAGTCCGCCCCTCCACTGACACCATGACCTGTGGGTAACATTTACACTGTTTTCTGCAAAAACACAAGGAAATGGCGATGCATAAAATTACTTGGCATGCCATCTCGACAACTCATATGCTCCTTCCTTCAAACACTCACTCACTCACTCACCCACTCAGTCTCTCTCTCAGCCCTTTCCTTCTCAGAGTTTTTGTTATTTCATCCCTTTTGCAAAACGGTGGCTAAGTAAATATGCTAGTGCCTCCAGGGGCTCTTTTGTAAGAACCACCCGTTATGCCCACCGGTTGTTGATGGATCAAGACAGAGGGACCGGGTCCTCCATACGAGGAAGATGAAGATGTTTGGGGGAGGGTATTCAGTCGAGTGTTTTCACTGTAAGCTTTCTTTAATTTGAGCAAATGTGCTTCACAGTGGGATTAATGTTCTCATGGCTCAAAGCATGGTAATCAGTGTGTCTAACTAATTCGTTGAGTGGAGTGCTTCACTTAAATTAAAATGCTTGTATCGTTTACTTACCATCATATTGTTCCAAACCTATAAGACTTTCTTTCTTGTGACTAACACTTGATATTCTGAAGAATGTTTGAACTGTTTTTGTCCATACAATGAAATTTAATGGGATCCAAAACAATTTTTCAATCTTTTGTGTTCCAAATAACAAACTAATTCAGGATTGGAATGATATGAGGTTAAGTAAAGGACAACAAACTATCCAATCAAGCACTCCAAGGAGTAAGGCTTTTTGTATTGACTCAAATCAATATGGCACCACTACGGCAATGAAAAGGTCAAAAAAGGCTCTGAATTTTTTAATGTGCATTTTTCTTCTCCCTGGTTTCTTCATAAAGTAGTTTTGTCTGAGTTCTTTTATCTCAGACAGGAAAATGTGCCATTTATATGTTTTCCATGCCTCATTTATTCGCCTCTCTCGAAATCTTAAACTTTTTAACGAATGCCGCCATAAATGTAGTATAGCAGGGCTTCTCCTCTGATCCTACTTGGTTGGAGCCATGCCCTGCTATTGTACTGCGACTCAACTTGAGCGTAGCAGCTCAACCATAATAACAGACTGGCCTCGGTTTCAACCCAGAGCTTCGAAGATCGAAGTCTGCATATCTGCTCTACAGCTCCAGTGGAATTGTTTGCACAGTCCCAAAGCTCTGATTGGAAAATCAATAGATGGATCTAGGACGGCCAGGCTCTAAGGCAGCACTTTCTCAGTTTCTTCTGTGATCTGTGGCTCTTTGAAGATCACACATCTGCCTATCACTATCTGTATTTATTTCAAGAAGGTGTTCTTGGGTCTTCAACAGGTGGCCTGATATACCTAATTAAAGCAAACTTAATAAAAGTAAAAGTCCACCTAACGCTTTCAATGTTACTGTAATGCCCCAGCTCTGTGTTTGTGTTTGTTTTCATTTTCCCCATGTGCTCTGTCTTCGTGTGACCCAGTTTCAGTTTGATTGTCTATTGTGTTCAGGTGTGTCTCATTTAGTTTATTGCCAGCTCTATTTAAGTTCTGTTTGTTCTAGTCTCTGGGTCGGATCATTATTTATGCTACCTTGGTGTGTGTCTACCCTGCTGCCTACCTGAAAGTCTGTAACCCGTGTTTGGAATTAAACAAGTTGAATTTAAAGAGTTCTGAATCGTTGCTCGTTCTTCCCGCACCAGGAACGTGACAGTTACGCTCAAATGATAATTTTTTTTTTTTTTTCATAAAAAAGGCTATTTTTGCAACCAGACTGTTTTGGGTCACTTTTGACTTTTACATACTCATTTGTAGCTACTTTGTTCGGCAGAACAAAAAAAAAAAAAAAAAAAAAATCAGATTTGGATCTACTTGAGGGTGAGTAAATGATGACAGAATTTTCATTTTTGGGTGAACAAAGTCTCATTTCACACCAAAGTGGTAAACAAGTGATAAAGATGTTTAATTTTACACATTAAATTCTATATTTTGCACTACTCTATGTATTGCAAGTACACTGCTGTCATATTCCAGCATGGGCCTCTCTTCTATATGCTGTGCCACACAGTGTATAAACAACTGAAACTAAAAGGCCAACCTGTTTCATTTCCAGCACATTAGGATCCAGTCCATTCAGGCAACACGCATCTCATGAGATCCTCCTTCATTTTAGGGTGTGATCTCTTTTTCATTCATCATCTGTCTTTTACACTTCCTGCCTAAGAGACACGTCTGACTCTATCATTCTGAAGGGATTAGCCAGCGATCTCATGGACAACTGGTTGACCTCACAATAGGGAAGAGAAGAGAGGAAGTGAGTCCAGTTAGGAGGGCAGCACTACCCTGCCGAGTTCAGGCTCAATCCTATTACCCTTACTGCCTCTGTCACAATCCATTTCTCTCTCTTTTTCCTCTCATTTTTCACTCCACTCACTCTGAAACACAAAAATGCCACTTTGAAGGATCATTAAAGCGTCCAAAAGGTGGAAAGACTGGAAAATAGAGAGAGAGAGAATTTAGCACAATGGAAACTGAATAAAGAGTTTATGAAGGGTTTTCTCAGTCATCTGATGTGTTACTGAACTTGTCAAACTC
This sequence comes from Enteromius radiatus, assembly GCA_032357445.1. NCBI lineage: Eukaryota > Metazoa > Chordata > Actinopteri > Cypriniformes > Cyprinidae > Enteromius > Enteromius radiatus. Next base: position 2,861 of record JAUCMS010018783.1, read on the forward strand.
AAAATGGGGGAGATGTTTGTCTTTTTTTTTTTGTGTGTGTGAATGAAAATAATACGGATCATTTAAATTTGCATAAGTCACTCAGTGTTAATCTCATCAACAACAACAAAAAAGTAAGTGTTTCTTCATGACAATAATGTATGAGATAAAAAATGCACACTAAACTTACTTAAAATAGCTGAAGTGTGTGAATGAGCACGGTTAAAATCTACTAACTTTTCCTAACTTTACTAGCAAATCCCACATGTAAACATATACTGTACACAGCATAAATGTAATATTACTTAAACCTGCATCTGCATAAAATGATGCAAATGCATTGATCATTACACAGGCTGAAAAAACGAAAAAACTTGGTAACACTTTATAAAGCATCATAAAAGTAATTAAAATGCATTAATTATGCCTTGCGATGCACGTTATAATGCATTTTACAATCTTGTCAATAACTGTAAACAGAGTTATATACATTTTAACACTTAACAATTTATTGTTACACTATGTATTTTAAATAATTTGGTAATAATTTACGACAAAATATAATGTAACACAAATTAACAATAATTATAATGCATTTTAACTAAAGTAAAATTTTACATTTTAAATGATGCTATGACAACTAACTAAATTAAAATTATTTACTACACCTAAAAAGTTTGCATAACAAAATTACAAAAACTTTACAAGTTAAAATATACAAAACCTTTTCAAATATTAATATACTATATAATATACAATACTATAATAGCACGCAGCATATATTATTATGGTATACTTTTTACTGTGTAAGTCACATTGTGAATATGCTCTTTTCAAAAAAACCATACTAAAACAGACAATAAATAACAAAACAAAAGAAATCATTCAAATAAGATGCCATTTTAGTCACAGTAAAATTGACTAAAATGAATGACCATGAAAGAATACTCACAAAATCGAAAAATATATTTTTGTTACACAGTCCTGAAAATCTGTAAAAACGAACACTGATTTTCCTCGCCAATACCTGTCAAATTAAATCAGCAGTTAGGACTGGGTAAATGGATGGAATGAAAGGATGAATCCAGATGTTTAATTGGTCAGTTGAAACAGCAGGTCCCCTGTAGGACCCAAGGGTTTGGCAAGCGCTCGGAGCTACAGATGGACAGCTAATTACACTTTCTAGAATAACTGTGGCCTCAGTGCAAGAACTCAGGTGGGATAACACACAGTTCCCAAAAAGACTCGTAATGAGCTTTCAACCTAGACAGAACCGAGTTCAACGGCCTTGATTTATTTTTGAATTGAATCTACAAGAGGGAGAAATTAGAAACATGAGTGTAAAAACATCTTGTCGAGTGCTCCCGGAGGTGGATGAAGGACAAAGAACATTCATTTTCATGTTGTTGCGACATGTCAACCACAACAGGCTCCAAAGGGCTATTTTGAAAAGCTCCACTCAGGGGCTGGAGGGAAATACTAGGATTCCCGAAGGTGACGGGCCTTTTGTTAAGAATCTCTCTCTCTCTCTCTCTCTCTCTCTCTATTACACGGCCGAGGAAAATCATGAGGAACACTTGGATTACCGGACGGGATCTTTTCAGTGCCCAGACCATTCAAGAGGTCAAGCTCAGAGCCAGTCTCAGGGCCGTAGGTGAGTTCATGGAGAGGTTGTCCATTTAAATGAAGGAACAAGAGATCATTATCCCACCTTTGTTTTTACTTAAATTAGCACTACTGTCCTCTCTCTCTCTTTTTTTGGACTTCTCACTATTCAGTCATGTTCGCACACATGTTTCTATACAGCCATACAGACCATCATGTGTACCTGAGGGGGTAACAGATTTCCCGCATGCAACCTTATCAGACAGTCGTGCTATTCAGTCAACGCATCCTCTGGCCTCATCCCAAAGAAAGAGAGGGGAAAGAAAGGACGGTTTGACATTCTGGTCCTCCTTTTCAAAAAAAAGAGACTATTTTTGTCTGGGATTCTCTCCAAAATGTACTCAAATCAGGTCTCTGGATAGCAAACTAGAAATGGGGCTTGAGGTGGGGAAGAAAGATGAGGGGAAGATGGGGTAAGATGATTCCACATGCTGAATTAAGACTTCACAAGGCTGTTAACAAATGAAAGGAGGAAAAATGTCACCAAATAAAAAGTAAGATATGGGGCATGAAATATGCAGCGTTATGAGGTATGAGTGTCAAGCCACCTAATTAAGGGTGAATACAAAATATTACACACATGCACACACACTATAAATATACAGGGAGAAAAGAAAAATTCATTTCAGTTTATATGATTGGTTTTCTTTATTTAATATTTTGAGAAGTCCCTATTCACCAAGGTGGCAAATCTCTGATTGGATAAAAATAAAGTAAAAACTAATTCTGTAAAATATTATTAGAATTTTTAAGTACACTTTTAATGCCATCAATTTTTAGCAACGCTATTTTCAGCAGCTGTTATTTGTCTTGAGTGTCATGATATTACAGAAACCATTTCAATATGCTTTATACATGTATGAAACTATGCTAAGGAAACTAAAGACTAAAGCATTAAAGAATTTATGCTTAATGCATTCTAAAAGTAGTTTTAATGCTTTAATAATGCCTTGTTTTGTATTTTAAAATGTATTGTACAATCTCATGAATAACTAACATTATAATCAACTGTTACACAATGTATTCTAAGTTTGGTTAAAATTATTTACAATGTACGTTATGAATAATTATAAAGCATTACACATTAAAATAACCCTTTATAATGTATAAGGCTTAAATGAAGTGTTACCTGTAATTTATAAATTCCTATAATTTAACAAACATTTTCTTTAAACGCACTGTTGTACAGCGAAATACGGAGGTTACAGAGTTTTTTGGCATTGATGCTTTTTGGTATCACTTCTCTTGGGTCTCTCTTTGTGTGGTCGGTTTTGAATGCATCAACCTTTCAGTGAACCTACAGAGTCGCACCTCAGTTTCCCATGTTCAGAAAAGTCTCACACACACACACATAATCTCTATCTCTTGTCCTTCTGATACGTGTATGTGTGCGTGCGTGTGTGTGCATGCACCTTTCTCCAATGTGAGGGAAAAGTAAGAGGTATGTCACCAGCGAGAATCTGATAGAGCCACACAAAAGGAAAACTGAGGGACAGATAGAAGACAGGAGAGAGATGGAGGACGTGGAGTCAGGGGAGAGGGACAGAAAAGACAGTGAGGGCTCAAAAGCATGAGGGTCAGAGAGATAGACAGAAAGAAAGAGAGGAGAGATGAATGAACAGTAGAAAGGCGTCTGGGGTCTCAACGGCCTTGAGTAGCTCTCTGTCTCCGAGCCCAATTAAGGGCACAAAGATAAACCGGTGCTTCTTTTGTAGAAAAAGAGGGAGGGCAACAGAAGGGGAGAGAAGAAGAGGAGGAAGGATCTTTTTACAGTCTGGAGACAGTTTTTATCTGCTAACTACCCCACTTTCTAAAACAGCCCCATTTGCTGCTGGCTTCTCCTTCCATTCAGCGTCTTTCTCTCCTCTTTCTCTCTCTTTCACTCTTTGGGCCAGAGTGTTTGTCTCCGCATGCCCGCTGTCCTTTCGCTGGCTCTGGTTACTCTTTAAAGGGCAGTGGGAGAGAAAGGAAGAACACGGGAGCAAGGGCTTAGAGGATAATACAACCACTTAAACCCTGTGAATGAAAGAGAGAGATGTGCACAGGAGACACAATGACCTCTGACCTGCTCCTCCCGGCTTCTTTCACTCGCTTCTTCCACAATCGACTTTGACTTTAGAATCGTGCAATCACATTTTGCCCAAACAAATTGTTCAACGAGATTGATTCTGAAGTTTGTCTACTTTTATATCTAAATCTTCACTAGTTTCAGATGTCTATTATAAACAGCTTAAGATAAATGACACCACAATAAAACTTTCTCTTAAGAGTGACGAACGAGCTGATAATTATGTGAAAAAGCACACTAAGCAATGCACCAAATGGAAACAATGGCCATGACAGAAGCACAAAAGACTACATTAGCGCCATCTCATGGTAATGAAGGGAACAAAGGTGTACTGCAGTGTGGAGAGAAGGGGTCCTGAGAGAGAAGTGAATATCAAAAAGAACTTGCGTTTAATTAAGGACTTACTGAAGAATTTCCTTTGTGAAATCAGTCAGTAAGTATGTGTGTAGATTCAGTATTTGATATCAAAAAGAAGTATGATTGCCCTCAATAGTCTTCTTCATTTGGATTATTTTATGTAAGCATTGAGAGTAACTAGGTGCAAACTTTTTTAAAAATCTGAATTTTTTTACAACTCTAAATACACATTCTATTTTCAAAAGTATTTACAGGCTAAGTTTAATGGCAGTTACACTCATTTATCATACATTCAGCGCTTCAATTGAGGTTTATGTTTATATCCATGCTTTACTGGGTATAATTTGTACTGTTTTAGAGGTGCATGTGTCTTGGAAACAAAAAAAAAAGTGTGGCGCCTTGTAAAGCCTAATGAAAGTCAATTAAAACATTCAGTTTAATTACATCTGAGCTGTAAAGTTTATGGGGTGGCCACTGGACAAGCTAGCTAAGTACTATAACACACCAGAGAATGGCACTAAAATATAACAGCGCTACACACACACAGCAGCAGATGACATTGCATTTTTGCACAGATAATATTTGCATGTAAACAGTCTACACTGTATTTAAAATACTGTACAAAAAAGAAAGCAACAGGGTTGGGATGTTTAATAGCTGAATTAATTTGTGCTAACAATTTCTTTATATATGGTAAAGTTTGCATTTACCTTTAAAAATCAGAAGTTTATTCTTGCCCCTTTTGCACTGTATTTTACGACATGGAGGTTTTAAAAAATACAAATATTTTACATACGTATGTCCTTAAGCTGTGCTGTTTATGACATATTTTTTACTATTATTATTATTGATATACATTTACTAACTAGAAGTAAGTTTACAACTACATCAACCACTACTAACCCTTATATAACAGTCTACCAGTGTGTTTGTTGACGTACCTGTAGTTTCATTAATTAATTAGTAATAGACGTAGTTGCGCTACTTTCCTTTAGTCCTACGTACTAGTTAGAAGAATGTCTACAGTGGACTAAGAGTGAACTTTGATTTACAAACAAAATTTACATATTTACATTTCCCTTTACCATAATGTATGCAAATAAACTAGACTGCAATAATGTAATAATTTTGTATGCATACTGTGCCGCTATCATCCACAGCACTATCATTCTAGAAGATACAGAAAGCCTCAGCCAACTGGAGATGAGAAGTATAGCAAACATCCGAGACAGATATAAGCTAAAGCGCAGATGTAAAGGTTATTGCACACATCCACACGTGGTCTGGTGCGACTTGTTAAATGTCCTGTGGCTTATTTGTTTACAAGAGTTTGGTCAAAGCTACAGAGTAGATGTTTAGGATGGAGGTGTTCTTTGTAGTTGCCCAACATGAAATTAAAATAACATTATGTTCTTACCACACAAGAATTTTTATGCTCACCCATAAAAGGGGTCAATAAAAAAAGAGACGCCTAATGATTCCCGTACACAAAAACACACACACAAACCTGCTCGTGTCTACACCAAAAGCATGCAGACGTTCAAACAAACAAATACATACTAGATATATAATGATTCATCTCAATTATTGACCAACACTTATTATTAAGCATTAAAAAAGGGATGGTTAATGTGCTGTTGAGATAAAGGATAAAGGCTTATGTGTATTAATAAAGCTGAATAAAGTGACTCATTAACCCCCAGTACACTTGCTTGTTCGTTAATTCGTTCATACCTTCCTTCATTTGGTCGTTCACACATTGGTTCCAGGTGTGAGAGGCAGGGCAGAATGTGGGTTAAGGTATGAGAATGTACTTAGTCAAGAATGTGTCTGCATGTGTGTATGTGTGTGAGGAGGCAAATAAATACCATACACTGCGGGGGCCGATTTTTGTGGGTACCAGGGTGTTTTTTAGCCTAAGAAAAGGCGTCTGTACTGAGCTTAATTGCCCCTCACGCCCTGAGGGACCCCTGTATCCAATGTGGACACAGTTTGGGGTCTGCAGGGGGGTGTACAGTGTGGAGACACAGAGGGCGGTACTTCCGTTGGCCCCTGTGCTCCACCAAAGGGGGAACAGTATGGGATGTCTGTTTGGGCATTGGGCCCCTGCTTCTGAATACCCCGCTGCTACATAGCCTAAGGGTTCAGCGACACCTGGCTAGTGAAGAGAAATACACACACACTACAAACCTGCTATAGATGCAGTTCAGACTGACTCGGGTACTTTGTTTCTTACCATGTTCTCACACACCACACTTCATGATGAAAAAAGGATGGAAACCAAAAGGAACTTAATGATTACAATTATGGTTCTGATCAGTCTTAAATAAATAAATAAAAAAATCCACTGGTAAAAGATGAAATCATCTATTTATAGGCTGTCTAGAGATGACACATGACTGAATCATTCACTCGTTCCCAATCACCTGACTTTTGATTACCTGCACCTGAGCCCACTTACCCGGTCCCTTTAAATAGGCACACACACCAGTCTAGGATCGCTACTTACCTGGATATCCTTTCTGCTCAAAGCCTGGATCACTACTGACCTGGGAAATATCTACAAATTAACTGAGTATTCATATACTTACCTGTGTTGACCTCACTGCTTTGTGTTCAATAAACTCCTGTGTTCTCTGTTAAAGACTGTGTTCGTGTCCTGTTCTGAGCGTGACATAGGCAGCATTAAATCAATACAAAATGGCCTTGATTCACTAAAAAGAACAGACTCATGAGTCATTGGTTCAGCAATCGAACCACACTTGTGATATCTTGTTGATTCACTTTTTAGAGTCATTTGCTTCTGTATTCAGCACTGTCCCAGATGCACACTTTATGTGTACTTTAGGACAGCCACCATGTGCACGTATCTATTAAATCCAAAAAAACATTTGCCATTTTAGCTATCATAAGGGTGCTTGAGAGTCCCTCCTTCATGGCCACTACTGTATGTGTCATCATGCGCAATTCCATAGAATAGATTTCTACTTGACAAGTGCCATTACATCACAAAAGTGGATTCAGAGAAAGATTGTGAGGTTTTAGGGATCCATTTGGAACAGGGCCATTGGTTTCAAAGCATGGTTTTGATTCAATTAAAAAGAAATCGCTCATAAGAGTCATATGTATGGTAACAGGACTACACCGATCACCCTGTATGTTTTTGACCCACGAAAAAGAAAAGGTTTGATTATTCATTTGGGAATCAGATTATATTGTTCTTGCTGTATGCACTTTGGCACCACATAGTTCACGGTACTAGCCAGCATGTTGGTTCCTAGAGAACCAATTTCTCCCTCTTGCCATTTTCCTGGTTGTATTCGCCTCGGCATGAGAACTCTGAAGCAGCCAACAGCAATGTCTTTATTCACAACATTTAGAAATGTCACCAACCAGTGAATGGAGAATACTGTGAAAGGAGCTGTTTTTGTCCTTTGTCATGTGTTTCGAGATGACAGAGATGGAATGTAAACGCACAATTTGTGAGACTAAAAGAGCATGAAAATCTCACAAAATCTCCAAAAAGTTGCGTATCATCGAGAAAATTGTTATCTTTCTAATTTGCTAACATTCCGCTCAAATAACCATTGTACTAGATTTGGTTCTTGTATTCGGTTAATAGTTCCAAGGGTATCGTCAAATTTTGCCAAGTGTGCTTTTTCCTTCTATGCTTCTAGGGCTTGGAATGATCTGCAAAATCACTTTAGTCTTGACACACTTCCAACTCTGAGTACTTTTAAATATCTTCTGTATAAAGGTTTAAAGGATACTTGTACTTGTTTTTTATGATTCAAAATTTGTATTCTTTTTGACAATTGGTGATTTTGTTTGTTGGTATTGTAATTTTATCTGTATGAAATTTTGTTTGCTGTCGTCTTGACCAGGCCTCACTGGAAGAAGAGATAGTACTGTCTCAATGTGATCTCCTGGTTAAATAAAGGAAATAAATGAAAATGAAAAGAAATTAAATGAAAAGACCAAAATGCTGCAGACAACAGGTAAATGCCGTTATTGCTGTTTTCTGTCAAGTCAATATTTTTACATGGCTATAAAAGTTGTTCTGTTGTAAAGCCTGTATGTGCTGTGCCTTGTTTACAAGCAGAGGAATGCACAATCATGCATTGTTGTACTGTCATTAATAGCAGTTGAGTAAAGTCATTATTTATAATTTATTTATAAAAATAATTTGTTGAGTAAAGTCATTATTTTTGTTTTCTTTTCACAGGTATGAGAAATTTTATGGAACGTCATTTTGTTCTGTGACTTTAAAAATAAACTGATTCTGAATATGACCCCAATAATGAACTCCGTTCTATACAGTCAGAGTAAGGCACAATCTCTCAACACTGTCAGACTTACACAAAGGACAAAACTGGCAGTGCATGTTAACCTCTACTCCTGAGAAACATCAGGAACTGTATGGGTTTTTCTCTCCCTTTTTATCAGTGCACAGCACACATCACAAGATCCCACACCCCTGCTTCTGAGCTCTGGATCTCAAACTTTTTCCAGCGCCGGTGGCTTAACATCCCCGGCAGCGATCGTCTCCATGGCACCATCTGAATGTTCCCTTTGTTCAAAAATCCCAGTTCCATTTACTTACAGTGCATACATACAGACAGAGACACGCACATTCACATACACACATGCAAGAAAAGTTTGAATTATGATTTTATGTCCAGGCTCAACCTGACGTGGAGGAAATTAGATCTAGAGCATGAAAACATCATACTTATTCAAGAAAAAGCCATAGATGTTTAGGAAAACCGGCCATGCACAAAAAATAAAGTGGAGCTATGATATTTTCTCTGGCTGGGTTGGTGGAAATGCATTATGTTGATAGTGTATGATGCAGACAACAACTACAGAGCTATTTGTACTCAAGGAGCCTCTTACTGCCTCTCTATTGTAGAAATCTCACATTTCTCCTTGGATCTGCTGGTGTTCATGGTGTGTCTACAGAAGTACTGTAGCTACTGCCTTAATATGTGCAATTAAGATACATGAATGTTGTGGTCAAACCCAGTCACACAATGTTTGTGAAATGTATTCACAGACAAATGGTCAATGTGCTTCTAACAGCACATATGGCATTGTCTGTTCTTTTTGGATGTGCTTTAGGGATGCAGTCATATTCAGATTCTGGCCAATACCAATAAGCCAAAAAATTATTTACTGCAACAGTCAATATTCTAAATTACTTTGTCTAAATAAATTTTAAAAAACAAAACAATAAGGGCCAGATTTACTAACCATTTGTGCCAATGCAACCCTCTTTTCATGTTAAATCTACCATCAGGATTTATGAAGATATACCATGAAAAATTTGCAATGAAAAATCATAGACATAGTTAGCAGCTAACCTTATTGCACATGCATTTTTAGGAGCTGCATTTATCAATTTAGTGGTAAATTTGCACCACTGTTTAAATGCAAAAAAATAAATAAATCATGTCTTAATCCATGATGCTCCTGCTCTGCCATGGCGGAGCTGGACTGAGAGAGGACAAAGGTGAAGCTGGAGGGAGGGTGGAGCCTGACAGAGCCAGAAGCTAGAGGAGTGGAGTCCTGAGGCGGCGGATGGATTTCAACCGACCAAGGCGGAGCTGGAGAGACAATGGAGCCCAGTGGAGCTGGTGACCAGACGGGCCCCGATGGAGAGGAGGGAGCTTGGGCCCATGGTGGAGCCGACAGGTCAGAGGGCTGAAGTGGAGTTCTGGACTCGGAGGCTGGAGGTGGAGTCGGGGAGCACTCCGACCATGGTGGAGCTGGAGGATGGCAGTCCTGCGTGGCTCACCCCAAATTGATGGTGAGCTGAGGACGAGTGGCAGGGCTGTCAGACGACAGTGGGGTAGGAGGCTGGAGTGGATGGGAGGGCGTTGATTTTCTGGGATTCAGGATCAGCTCTCCTGGCCATAATTCAGGAACTGGATCCAGGATCGGCACTCCTGCCTGTAATTCCGGAACTGGTTTCAGGATCGGCACTCCTAGCCGTAATTCAGGGACTGGATTCAGGATCGGCACTCCTGCCTGTAATTCCGGAAATGGTTTCAGGATCGGCACTCCTAGCCGTAATTCAGGGACTGGATTCAGGATCGCACTCCTAGCCGTAATTCAGGGACTGGATTCAGGATCGGCACTCCTAGCCATAATTCAGGAACTGAATTTGGGGACTGCACTCCTGGCCGTAATTCAGGAACTGGCTTCACAGACGGCACTCCTGGCCGTGATTCAGGAACTAGATTCGGGATTAGCACTCCTGGTCATAACGGTGGAACGGAAAACTGGATCCGCTTCCGGGGAGCTGGCACTGGTGGCCCCCCCATACGGTGCAGGTTCTTTGGGGAACTCTCGCCGTGCATCCTCCGGCAGCCGCACCTGCGGTGTGGGCATCAGATCGCGCATCCGCGCTGTGGGGACAGGACGGCGCTCTTGAGCCACTTAGATAAACATAGGTACACATACGTCAAATTAACATTGAGGACTGACAACACAAGACAAAACACAATGGGCTTTTGAACACTAGGGAAAACTCAGGACAGGTGAGGAGCACAGGTGTAGCAAGCAAACTAATCAACTAAACGAGAACATGAACAAGACCAAATAAGGAAAAACAGGAAGACATAAAAACGAAAGCAAAACAAAACCGTGAAACACAAAACAAAAACAGGCGTTACACCTGTATTGCTAGTGACCTAATTTTCATCGGATCTGCATATGTTAACAAGCCTACACTAATTTGCATTTAGTAAAATTTGTATTAAAAATTAAGTCAATTTAGGAATCACAACATTATACTATGGTATGAAATATGGATGTTCATTTTGAGAGCTGCTCAAGACTACACAATTAAACTATTAGTCTTCAGAGATTACTTGAAAGTGTGCAATAGAGGGAAAAGATCTAAACATAATAAAAGGAGAAATGAGCATGCACAATACTTAACTAATGTAATACTGATTCATAAGCATTTTACATAAGCCAATCATTTGAGGTTACAGTGATGTCGAACAATTCTATAATTTATTAAAACTGACGCTTTGCATGGGTTGACAGCCTTCTGCAACACATTCCCACACAGAATATTACTCAATAACTGTTATTTTTCATCAGATCCTATACTTATTAATTTCCCAAAAGGTAGAAATAGACATTTGAATCAAGATGTTCTGCCATGAAATCCAAGACAGGTCATCCATCTGATTAACTTAATTCATCATATCTAATTATGCGTTGCCCCGACAACCCAATGGAAAGAGCCAACTGGATGTACCTGGCTGCTGGATACAGTACACAGACCCTGATGATATCCATCAATGCAAAGAGAGGTATGACTGTCTTCTGGCACATGGAGGGAAAAATCACAATGTGTGCTAGTCTTATAAAAACATACTAGAGACCATCTTTTGAAAAATGATGTGTGTGGATGTCGCTGTGTGTGTTCATGTGCAGTGAAATCATTTTACGAGAGAGGTGAGACACAGTGCAAAAGCATAACAGTCATTTTTTGAATAAGAAAGAGTGATAGGAAAAAAAACTGGCCAGACGGCGTTTTTTAAGAACCAAGTTGGATCCACTCTGCATTTTCATATATATATATATATATATATATATATATTCATGCTGCGATCATTTCAGCTCGGCAACAAGAAAATATGTGAGTGACAGTAATTTTCTTAAGTGAATTTTAGACATACAGTAAATAGGTCTCAGCCGCTACATCAAGTTCAATGGTTTGGGGTTTAGTCTTTTTTTGCACGTGAATGGATCTGCCAAAGAAAGGGAGATCATGAAAATTACAGCAAAATCTCATTTCCCAAACCGCCTTTATGTTACACTTGGGGGGCGATTTCAAAAGAACAAATCTCACTTGCTTTCATTTTTTTTCTACTGGGATTGCTGTGATTTACAACAAGGCAGCTCCCAGTTTGTTTTCTGGTTGTTGTATTGGTTACTGGCAATGGTGAGTTAATGGAATTGAATCAAAGGGCCACTTGTGATTCTCTTTACAAAGAGTGTTGCTGTTCAGGCTTAATTTATAGCTACAGACCTGTAGTGTTTCAGGCAGTCAGCATATTATTTATATGTAATTGTTTTGGTGATCTCTATAACACTGAATTAATCACAGTCTATGGGGACTAAGATTAGAAATATTTAATTGTGCTAAAACACAGGCCTTAATGTATTTGCAAGTTAAACTGTTTGAAAACACAAGTCACCTCAGGTCAAAAACATAAATTACATCAATTACACCAGCCCACAACAGTAATGGTGGCTCCTTATGTAATATGTTATTGCCTTCATTGCCAGATTAGGGTTGCCAAGTGCTGCCAGGTCTTTTCTTCAAAAATGATCTTTCATCTCAGGGGACAGCTTGGTTAGAGAAAGGTTACGTAAATAGGTTAAGTACGAATAAAATGAAGCGTTAGATTTAACAAGGCCTCATTCAACAGTGTCAAGATTTTTTTGGAAACGACCGAAAAAAAAAAGTCAACAGCCTTGAGTAACATGGCAGCTCTGAGCTACACTGTGGAGAGTCCAGGCCTAGTCTTCACTGGGTCAAGGTAATCACAACCCCATATGATTTTGATCCGAATTTGGCAAAAAGATGACATGAAAGGATAAGAGAAAAAGCTATTTTCTTTTGACTTGAGATGAATTCAAGGAAGCTGGCTGTCATGGTAACCCCAAGCAACAAACATGAACCGAAAGTTGTACAGCTCCTAGATCTGTTATCCGTAAGTATTTCATAGCATTTATATGTTGTTTTATTTTCCAAATTCTGAGAATGTTCTCAATACAGACTTTATTTGTCCTCCAACAAGCTAAAGGCCCTACTTACTGAGGGTGAGAAAAGAGATGAAACATGCATGAAATATGTGTGACAAAATAAACACTGACATTCAACTATTCCCAAACTGACTCATATACAGTACTTATAACGAAAAAAGAGGTAACATCAAGACAAAGAAAACATTCAAAGACAAATACAGAGTTTTTTTCAGACTGACTTCTTTGAAATTACATTGAAAGAGGAATTAATTTAATTATATTGAAATAAGACCATTGCACAACATAATACCAGTGCTTTACGGTTCAAGTTTTACTCATCCAACATTCTCTATTTAACATATCAATTGCCCTTAACTGCACAGGCAAGATAAACATTTGTGCTGTCAAATGATTCATTATGATTAATCGCATAAAATTAGTCAAAATAAAAGTTTTTATTTACATAATATATCTGTGTGTACTGTGTATTTTTAAATACACAAACATACAGTATATTTAAAATATGTACACTGATATATTCATATTCATATAATTTCTCTATATAAATATATTGGGGTTTTTTTCCTCAAATATATAAGTGCGTGTATTTATAGACACATAATAAATATACACAGTACACACACATAATATGCGTTTATTTTGGATGCAACTAATCACAATTAATCCTTTTGACAGCACTTGATAAAACATGACATTTTAAATAAGTTAATTATGTGACATGCAAATTACTTCTTTGCAATTAATTATATTTGAATAAAATGTTCTAATCAAAATTAACATTAAGATTTGCACAGTCAATTCCACAAATGAAGATCAATATATTACTGGGCAGCTGAAAGCTTTGAAATGACATTACAAAATATTGATAGTTTGTTCGATGTATTATTTGTTGGACTGTGTACACATGTACTGATGCTTTTGTCGCTGACTGCATGCCACTGGACGACCCTAATAAACAACAAGCTAACATGGCTTCAACTAATCTAATGTAGCCTTTCAACTGCTCAACCCAGAAAAAACAACAAAATTACCATACGCTGTGCTCCATGGCGTCGTGCGTTCATAAACGCTTTGCTCAGCGGGGTTCATGATCGCATGTTTGCAGTGCTGATCTCATGCAGGCTGTCTGGCGGAGACGGGCAGCGTTCTCTGGGCTGTAATGTTTCAGTCTGACCAGAAACTATGTGAGAGCGGGAGCACTCGCCGCGGTTTCACTGCCATTGCACTCTACCACAAACCACTGGGCGGCTGCCCAGGGCACCAGAGCCAGAGCCCTGGCAGAGGCTTTCCCCTGTGGAGCACCTCTGTGTCGGGCACGCAGGCCCACGGAAGTCCTTATGCCATTGGTGGAGTTCTGCCTCAAACACACCACTTCAAAAACAAACCAAACAGCAAAAGGACAACCCCCTGGAAAAAAAAGTACAACCTCTAGGTTTTTGTGCAGGTTATTTTACTCTCCCCAATGTCTTCCCCCACTTATTCCCTTAATATCATTCCCCTCTGAGAGATGAAGAGATTTTCCATGGCATTTGAACTGGAAAGAGTGGCCTCAGCCAATCCATCAAAAGAATGTGGTCGAAAACTGAATCTGGCTACTGGGAAAAGAAGGCAGTCTGATAATTTAAATGTGTTCTAGCCATCATATATTTATTTACCTATGCATTCAGTAAAGAGAATATAAAAAACATAGACTACTCTAATGTTTGTTCATGTTATCATGGAGACCATACAGCTAATAACCAGTAGGGTTTAGTGTTCAGAAACTATTTTATTTCTCTAAACTCAGTGGTTATATTTATTTCCCTGCCCTGAGGACTTTGACAGTAGTATATATCAAAGCTTCTTTTGGACTGTAAATAAACCTTGGTCAATGTTGTGAAACCTCAGTATGTGTCTATGTTTTAAGAGGTAGAATGATAAATCTATCTATCTATTTATGTCACAAGCCGTGCTTCTGTGGCTCTTTCCAGCGCACAGCAGTGGGAACCATCGCCGGAATTCTAACGTTCCTACCCGGACACTTTTTACCCACGTACCTTGACTTAATTCCGCTCCAGGTGTTTACTATTACGGCCTCCATAAATACACTGACTTTACGAACACTCGACACGAAGTCTTGATTTGCCTCAATGATCATTTCTGAGCGTTTCTCTGGTTATTATTGGATTGTCTATTTCGTCTGTGATTCTTGCCGCCTGCCCCGACTCTTCTGCCTGTTCAATGACTACGGTAATGCCTGCTCCTCTCTGTATCTGTCTGCCTGTGTTACTGACCTCTGCCTGCCTGACTACACTTTAATAAAGTGCTGCAAATGGATCATTCAGAGTCCGACACTTCCTCACAGAAGACTTCACCGAACACTGATCTAGCGGCCATGTTTCAGATTGTGGGTGAAATGACTCGGCAAGCTTCGGTTCTTTCGAGTCATCAGCAGCAACTGCAGAAGTTAACTAAGCTCACTGAGGAGTCGGTTCATTCAGTTCAGGCTTTGACTACACCGACTGCTGCACTGAATCGTCCAGTTGAACCAGCGGCTTCAGCCGTGGCTGCACGCTTCCCGTTCAAAATACCCTGATTCTCCTGGCCTTACCAGATAAGTACAACGGCGTGCCAGGTAAATGCAAAAGTTTCCTATTGCAATGTGACATCCTGATGAACTCTCAGCCTGGGAGTGTAATTTGTGTGTTCACTTCTGTCTGGTGAGGCACTCGAGTGGGTGACGGCATTATGGGAGGATCGGAGTATGATCTTCCCATCCTACCAAAGGTTTCTCAGACAGTTCTGGGAAGTCTTTGATCATGTGAGGCGCGAGATGAGCTGCTGGCGCTCAAACAAGAAATCCTCCACAGCTGCTGAGTACACTATTCGCTTCCGCAAGGTGAGTGCTACTTCCCTTAATCATGCTATGAAAATTGATGTCAAACTGCTCTATAATGATTGTATACTCAAGACCAGAGCCTTTCTCGGCTGCTGGAAATCTTATTGACCGGGACTTGTAACTAAGCAGTCCATTCCTTTCACTGCATGGATGCCATCCGTGGCCGTGGCAGCCCTCGACGGCCAACCCCTAGGGCAGGGCTTCTCAATCCTGGTCCTGGAGGTCCGCTGTCCTGCAAATTTTAGCTCCAACCCTAATCAAATGCACCTGA
>JAUCMS010018897.1:0-18843 GCA_032357445.1 Enteromius radiatus
TTTCTTTATCAACATGGATATTAAAATCACCAACGATTAAGACTTTATCTGCAGCCAGTACTAACTCAGTCAGAAAACCAGCAAACTCTTTAATAAAGTCTGTGTGGTGCCCTGGTGGCCTGTATTGTTACGAAAGCGTCTGTCGCAACCTTGTTTCTCAGCGGGCAAGAGAGGTACAGAGACAGGAGTTCAAATGAACAGATAAACATTTAATAATAACACGGGCTGACGAACATGCAGAAGTCAACGCAGACAAACACTTCAACAACCGACATAGAACATAAGACAGGGTGTGATATAAATACACAGACACCTGGAAGACAGCTGGCTGAGGATCAAACACTAATGACAAGGGCGGGGTTACAAATGAACAGAACACCTGAGGGAAACAGCATGAAAAAAATACAAGAGCACATGGCACAATGACAACATAAACACAGGCACATGGACAAATGACAGCGTGACATGTATACAATAGCCAGTACAAATATTATTTTCTCTCATTAGTTGCAATTCACAATCTCATCACTAAATTGCACAATGCACCGTTAAGCTTCACATTTTTAGAATCCAGTCAAAATGTTGTCATAAAAGCGAGTTCTGTGTGAAAAAAACCCCCAAAAAAACCACACACACACATACATGTTTGACATTTGTGATCAGTGAGAATATTTTGATTACATATGGCTATAATCTAAAGTATCATTTCTAGAACAAGCTACGTTTAGACAAACAACAGAAACAGCGATCAGTTCAGTGTTTGTGATTGTGGCTATTCTGACTCTGCTGTGTCCTTGAATTTGTACACTTCAGTGTTCTGGGTCTCATGGTTAGTCAGCAAAGATGACACAGAGTACAGCCATTTCCCCAAGCCTGTAGAAATCCAGTCGATTCATTCACCTCGCTGACCCCAGTCTATCATCTCAACAAAGAAGAGGAGTGTCAGGAATGAGAGTGCTCAGACTGCAGATTAAACTTAACCTTTTATGTTTCCCCGGAGCAGGGTTCTGCTGGAAAACGCAGTCATCCTGGACTTTCCCTTTCCCCCTGTGAACCACATTTTATAGCCTCTGGGTAGAGATCTATAACCGAAATGAAAAATGCAGACCACTGATAATCAAAGGCGCATTTTAGTATTTTTATTCAGGTGTTTTTTCAGACTGAGAAAGAAGACAATTGAGATAAAATATGGTTGTGAGTTGAAGATTTCACATTTGATTATCATAGCCATTTTTTAAATGTTATAAGTCACTGCAATACACTATTCCATTTATATGAATCTACAGACAAAATGATTTACTTTTAGCCTACTGCCTACACAGTGCAAACACACATGTAGTGAACTCAAGTGTGCAGCAGGAGCAGACAGATGTCATCCTGCCCCTGTCATTAGTTGCTGTGTTTCTGGAAGAGAATGAGAACACTGTGTACACAGATCACTGGAGACGAGTGCTGACCCTACCTTGGGTTTATTCACAATTAACTGTGCTTTTTTAAAATGCTACTTTAGCAGGGTTTTTTTTTTTTGGTTTTGGCTTTTATGTTGTCAAGATGAGTACACAACCTTCCTGTATTTAGCAGAAAGAGACCTGATATTCAGTAAGCCATGCTTAATCATTTCTTTCTCTGTATTACAAACAGCTTTTATTTTTTGAACATCAATTAAATTGTTACTCTTAATTTGGTTTGGACGTTTTCTGTATTTTCTAGTTCGGGGAACATACACAGTCTGTTAATAAATCTACAGAAATGTCAACAATTCTGTGTTTTTCTGTTAATATGGGGTGCTGTGTGTACATTAATGAGGAAAAAAAAGAACTTAAATGATTTTAGCAAATGGCTGCAATATAACAAAGAGTGAAACATTTAAGTGGATTTGAATAATTTCCATACCCACTGTATATATATATATATATATACAGTATATATTCTCTGTACGCTATACATCCACTATCCAGGGGTGCGTTTCCCGAACAACGATGTAACTCGCTGATTAACCATCATAGTACAATGCATTGTTTTGGAAACAAACTAGCTACACACGACACGGTTGCATCTCCGTCGTTTGAACCACATTAGTTCAACAACATAGGGCCATTGTTAATGACGTCACACACACGTGGTGGAGGAATAACTTATGCTATTAAACTGATTAGAGGTCTCCAAGATGCTGCTGTATTGAACATGACACATATTGACTAATTTACTATCATTTTGCTTTATTTGATCTTTGAATCATCATGTGTTTCCTCTTACGTCATACTCTTGGGTTCCCTTGACCATTTGTGCACATGCGCACTTTTCAAAAACAGCGTTTAGAATGGACGTGCGAAAATACATAATTAAAACGCATTTTATATTTAGATAGCATGTAAGATAAGACAGTAAAGCATTTTTGTTTGCTTCTCGTGCCCAAGCGCATATTTATTAAAGCCCATATATCTTACTAACAAGAAACTATGCTTCTAAGGTCCAAATGCTGTAGTTCTAACCACGTACGTTTGTGACGTTGATTACGAATGTTCGTTTAAACTATGCTTTCAGGAAACACTGAATCGTTGAACTGTGCTGGTAACGACGAAACTTGCGACCGTAGTAGACTAACCATGCTTTTGGGACACACACCCCAGAAAGATCAAGAGAACAGCATTTTCTATCCCCCTCCCCCAACTTATTATTTTAATTTGTTTATTTTTTACAAGCTATTTTGTGGTTAAATGTTGACCTGAGGTAATTTCCCAAACACTGATGTAACTCGCTGATCTTACATCATACTCCAGGGTTCTCTTAGCCATTTGTGGACATGCGCACTTGTTAAAAACAGCATTTACTAGTTAATATACGTGCAACAAATAAAAACACATTTCGTATTTATATAGAATGTAAGATAAAGATGGAAATGCATGTAAGTTAGTTTCTTGTGCCAAGAGCATATTTATTAAAGCCCATATATCTTAATAACAAGAAATCTCTAGGTTACGAACATAACCCACGTTCCCTAAAGGAGGGAACGGAGACGTTACATATGTGAACTCGCCAGAGAGACCTAATTGCCATTGAGCTTTAAACAAAAGGCCAATGAATATTGCCGTGTCTGATTACATTCAGGTGCAGCTCATCACCACGTGAGTATATAGAGGGAACGAATGTAGGCACCTGCAGGTTTTCGCTGAGGAGCCAAGCCGGCGTGCGGAGCACATGACTCGAACACCCAGTTCCTGCATGTGGAATTCAAGGAATTCGTTATGTTGATAAGATTATGGATATAATTGAAGGGTAACACGGACATCTGGCTGACCGTGGAATATTGAGATTTGTAGCCACAACCTACTGGGCAAAGGAGACCCAGTAGGAGCACGGTCAGGAGCTACTCCGCATCTAGTCCTGACTGCGGGGCAGGAGGACTCAGGTTTGCCTTGGCTGAGGGGAACTACTGAGAAAGGCGCATGGATCCCGTGGGAACAGCAAGCCGACCCCAGCCGGGAGGTCCAGGAGGGCCAATAAGGCGCCTCGTCCTCCCTGATCTTACACAGTGTCTGTGCAAGGAGGCTCACCGGGGGAACCCTAACCCTCCCACTTACCTGCTGTCTTCAGTGAAGACACGGGAGGACATAGCCTCTACGCAGAGCTTGTAAAACTTCGGGAGGCGCCGTGAGCCGACGCACAAGATGACACAAGCAACACTCCTCTCAACCCTAAGGGTCACGGCTCTCCCTGGTATAAATAAAATATGTGCCCATCCCTTGAGAAAGAAGGTCCTTCCTCTTTTCCATTCCACAACCTGCTGTGCCACCGTTTTGAGAGAGAGTGGCAGAAATGAGAATCTCACTTATATACAGTCTTTGAACTCCAGCTGGAGGGTGTGTGTGTGTGATGAAGTGCTAGACCTGCAAAGCCATGGTGTCAGGAGGGGACAAAGAGACGAGAGATGTGAAAGAGGAGAGAAAGAGAGAGAGAGGGAGCAGGCAGAGGCTGTAATTCTGAATACTAGCGCTGAATTGACAATCAGATCCAATCTCTCTCTCTCTCCGTCCTCCAGCATATAAACAGCACATACAGGGCATTACTACACACCGTGAACGTGACCTTTTTGTAGATGTCTGTCTAAAATTAATTTACTATCCACATTTTGCAGGATCAACACTGAGAGAATTACCACATAGCTTACGTCCCAGCCACAGTTATGTTCAAGAGTGAACCTTTATGCTTTTTTTCTAAAACTCTCTAAAGAAGTTACACAACATTGTGGTGGATGCAACAATTAATAAATGAATGGATGGCTGGATTAACAAACAAACAGACAAAACGTTTTTTTTTTTTTTTTAACTTAAATAATACAATCATTATGCTTAATTGGTTCTCTGATATTTCTTGAATAGTGAATTGTGTCCAAGTTGAATGATGTTTATCATGCTTAAAACAATGAGCTATGACAAAATAATGTTATTAACTTATTTCTAATCAAATCATTTTTTGGGTCATTAAAGGTTTGAGAAGTAACACAAGAACAAAATTGCAAGAAAAACTGCTCTGAGCAGAGATTTTTAATCTTTGTAACCAATTATCATTTTTTGCACATTTATGGAAATAATAGCAAGACATTAGTCAAACATGCACTAATAAAAAAAAACACACTTCAGTTTTTTCCTTCAGATTTGTTTTCTAATGAATCTGAAGTCGATAGCTTTACTGTGCTGTGTATCTGCTGCACCAGTCATTTGGAGAACAGCAGTAGCTGTTTGGAGAAATGACTCAAGTTTAAGATTAAATGGAAAGCGTCCTGAGCTCAGGATTAGTCTTAAGCTGTAAGTAATGAAGTTGGCAGGAAATAGAAGAGTTTTTCCCCTTTAGAGACCGCTGCAGCATCTGGCCGCATGCACCATCAGAGCATGAAAACGCAATCGCAACAAAAGTAGCTGCAGGCAGCTCTTCGCTCTCGCACATGATCTCTCATCGCAGCAGTTTAACCTCATTTTTAACAAAGGGAGGTGGGGTAGGGCTGTCAGTCATTACACCTCTCCTTTCTGTCCAAATGTCTCGGAGCTTGTAAGAGCAGGAGCAGGGCCTTTGGCCTGGGTAATTGTTCACATGAAGTGTACATACTGTACTTTCTCCAAGACACTTACTTGAGCAAAAGCTCTAACTGCCGTCTGGTCTAACTGGTGTGGAGCAGCAGCAGCAGCAGCAGCCTCGAGGCGTGGAGAAAGTCACACGATGAACCAAAGCCCATCACAAGCAGCTTTTAAATATGAACATAGAGTTTTGAGAACGCAGCAGACGTGGAGGACAGGGCTTGACATTGGCACCCACCCACCCGCCAAATGCAGATAAAATTCGGCTGTGGCAGGTAAAAACTTTAGTCTCACTTTGGCGGGTATTTTATTCTTTGGTATGACTGTATATTTGTGTTGTAGTTTTCTCTAAAGGCATCTGATATATTAAACGCATTGCAACGTAATATTACGCACATAAAACTCCCATGAGCACCTATATCAACATTCTGATACAACTTGTTTAGAACGTGAGTCTTTGTTAGCAGTGCTAACCTGCCAGCGACTTTAGTTCAGTATTTAAATTTGAATTTATTGAAAGGATATATTGCTGAATGTGTTTGCTCCATTTATTTAATGAAAATAGTTTGAGATCACAGAAGAACAGTCAGCAGAGCACACAGAACAGCACTGTTTGTTTAATGGATGATTCGTGTTTTTGAATTTTGAAACATTTGAGTCAATAATTTAGTGGTCCATTCATAAGGACAGGCACTTCTTTATTCTTAAATGATTCTCAGCCGTCTGAACTAGAGTGCGGATCGGGCCGCATTTTTCTGGAGGTGCAGGATCTGGAGGGCGCACTGGACTTGGGTTCTGGCTCTGGCTTCATGCATTCGGAAGAATTCACAAGCTCCAGTCTGGATCCAGAACATTTAAGAAGCGTACCATCAGCAGGCTGCCACATCCAGCTGATCATGACAATACTGTTGCTACTTCCTGAACTATTTATTTATTCATCCATTCATTCAATTTTATATATCTGTGTTGTATTGCACTACTGTTTAAATAAAGAAAACATAGTTCACTTAATTGAAAAAAATAATTAATTGCCTTAGTTCTTATACCTGAGGTAGTTCCAATATTTCATAGTTATAAATATTACTAATTTAATTACATAGTGCTGTGACTCTATTTTTTCAAACTTTATATTTTTTTGTTTGTTTTTCTTGTAAAAAAAAAAAAAAATCCTATTATGTATTAGTAGACTAATAGTCTTGCTTCCATTAATTTCCACTCATTTCTGTTTTACTTGCACTTAAATGTAATGCTGTTTTTCAGGATGTCTAAAGGGCTGTTTAGATTGCACTCTAGCAACATCTGCTCTTGTCACTTCCCTCATCTTTTATTGATTTGCTTCTGTTAGATAATTAATATATCAGTGCTGCTTGTTCCATTAAAGTTGTAGCAATTTGAGCAGCAGGAAGTGTGTTGCTGGGGCTGAGGGATCACAATATTTTGTAGAGAGCAACATGTTTATGTGGTCTTTAAACAGGATCCTATTTACTATGACTTTTAACCAGCTAAAGTCATTTTACTGGATGCTTCAAGCAGTAATTCTTAAGAGTTATAAAGATGAACAGAATAGTAAGACACTTGAATATGTGTAATTACATTCTGTATTGTATGTACAGTATGTATGTATATATTATGTATATATATTTCATGTTGCTTCTTGAATTTAAGGTGAAATAAAATGTATAACATACACTTTTCTTATATTATTTTGTTTGTTTTAACATGCCACTCGAGGAAGTAATTTAGTATCATTACAAAGTTGTGGCAACAACAGCATGAATCACAAATAATCTGAAAATAATAATAATAAAAATAATAATTTGTGAATGTTTTAGCACTTTTAACAGCAGGATATTTATAAGATTCCCCTTCAATATGAAAAGCCTGAAATATAAAGAAGTTGATGTGACAAACGTGCAGGGAAGCAATTAAGATAACGGCGGCATTCAAGAGTTAGTGGGCAATTTGCTTTATTTTATTTGTCTGCACTTAAAAGAAAAGCCATAATTACAAATAATTACCCGGAACCAAAGAAGTTGAGGCACAGAGGATTTTCTGAAAACTAAGTGATACGCAACACTCTGATTAAATATTCATTTTAATTATAAAATAATTGGGATGGCAGTGCTCTTGATCTTAGTAAGTTGGAAATTATTCATGGATGCAAATAAATGGCCTTTGAAATATTTAAAGAGAAATGTTTTTTGTGGCCGTTTCATGGCGCCATATCATTCACTGAAACTAAAACTCCATTATACCTGGAAAAAGCTTTTATGAACACAAACGTAATATGCTTTTAGAATAAATATCAAACTATTTATTGACTTATCAAATAAAAACCAATTGATTATTTTATATTGTTGAACTCAAAGTCCACATTAACCAGAGGTTTACAACCAGTTTATCTTCTGTATTGTGATGCGAACATTCACAATCAACGTCACAAACGTATGTGGATAGGAACTGTGGTTAGAAGCATAGTTCCCTTTCAGTCAGTCACTTTGACGTTACGTCAATAACTGTCATCATGGGGTCTAGCCTGAGAGACCAATCTGCTCTGATCTTAGAAAACAAGCCAATCTGGATTGGCCGGTGAGAGTGCGCCAGCCGCTTCCAGTGCATACGGGTATTTAAGATGGCAGCGCACCTCACCATATACAGTAGGTGGAACATCAAATTAAGATCAGAGCTCTTATCACATTATAGTCCTCCACGTCCGCTGCGTTCTCAACACTATATAATACCTAGAATATCAAAATCTGGAACAAAAAGATCTTTTTCCTACTTAGCACTCAAAATCTGGAACATTTGACCCAATACTGTTCAGGAAGTAGATACACTCTGTCAGTTTAAATCTAGATTAAAGACACATCCCTTTACTCTGGCTTACAACCAGAAACACTCCCCTTAACACACAATGCACTCATTACGTCATAAAAAGAACGGCATCTACGCTAATATTAGTCTGTCTCTTATTCTCTTATTCCATTCTCTCATGGATGGGGTTTTGGTTTCTAACTGCTGTCTCCTCTGGCTTGCTTAGTCGTCTTGACTAGACCGTCTCTGCGTTTGATAAATAAATAGTTTAATCTCATCATACATTACCATCACTCTGTTCTCCTATCTGATAATGTTCAGTGCTTTGCTGCAATCTGTATTATTAAAACCTCTATATATATATATAAGTGATTGACTGATTGATTGATTGATTGAAGAAACAGAAGGATGATAGAAAAAAGCCCACAAAAAAAGGAGACTTTGTTATGTGGATCACACGTCAATCATCTCCGTCTTGCACAGAAATACAGAATGTCACAGAAAGTTTTCCCTAATCAGCCATCTGCACAGCAGCTCCCGGGCGGCCCATCGTGGGTTAAAACGGCCACAGAAGCCTGTGAAACTCAGCCAGACCAATCAGTGCTCCATCATCAAACAGCAAAGAGGGACAGCTGTGACCCTGGACGAAAGTATCACCACCACCCAAGGCTTATGGGGATTCATGTGAACAGGCTGCCTGAGGGTTCCTCCAACCCTCTGTGAAGACTGCCTTTCCTCCTGTGATTTCACATCGTTTTAGCTTTTGTTCTTCAAAAAAAAAACCCATTCTCTGAGCAAGTCTTCTGAAATCAAAGTGAAAATAGAAGCAGACCAGTTGGTCTGTGACAAACGTATGGCGTATTGAAATGTTCTCTGTGGTAGGTGAGCAACACTTTGAGTGTGGGATTGTGGAATTGACAGTGGAGTGGGGGGAGAAGATCATCAAACACTGAACACCGCAGCCAGTCGCTCTGAGGGAAGCTCAGTCTTTCTGTTCCAAAATCTGTCCAGTGCTGTTCATGTGGGAGATGTGGACACCACAAGTTTTGATAAACCCCTCTGGAGCTGAAATGTAATGCTTGTGTTGCATATCTTATTTTAGTTCAAGATAATATATTAAAACAATAAGATAAGACACACTGATTTTTAATAATAGCTGGTGGCAAAAACAAAAAGGTGGATGAAAGTATCTTTATGAATAAGTACACTTCCATACCTTTAAGAATAGTACTTAATGTCTTTGTAATACGGGTAAAGTGTACTGATAAATATATTGACACAAAATAACGATAAACTAAATCTAATTTCTATCGATGATTGGTTAATTCCTCCACAAACAAAACAAAAAAAAACAAAACACAAAGAGTGAGAATCCTCACCATCAACTTTCCTAAACGGCAAGATTAAATAGAAGGCAAACGTAAGTCTATTTCACACTTTTGCAATCAAAATACATTTAATTTGTGTTTGAACATAACATAAAAAGCATTTATTAACTTTACTCTACCGTACAGTGGGCTATGGATCCATTCACAGAGCACTGCTCTGTCCTTAGCTGTATTTCAGCTATTTGCCCTCCCTTCCCTTTATCAATCTGCGTCTGAGAATGAAGGAAAGGAAACTTGATGATCTGTAACATGTTTCTCTCCCGCAGGACCTAACAGCGTTCCCTGACCTTCCCTCAGTTCCGCCTCACCTTGACCACAACATTCTGCGGCGCAGATCTTTAATCTTGGTGATTCAACAGCGCGGGGCTTGCTTCACCGAATGCAGAGCAGTTTACCTCACTGATCTCAAGAGTTTAGATTCTGATCCTCAGGGCCGCCATAATGACTTTGAAGGCGAGCGGTGAGGATCTTTAAATTTCAGTGTGTGTCACTGCTGTCATTTGCACCACGGAGGTGTGTGACGTGCAAGCAGAATTGTTAAGAGCCACTGTGTGAATATTTGATGCATGTTGGTCTCCGTGTCAGTGTGAAAGTGCTGTCGCTGGTCACTCTGAAACAAATAG
Organism: Enteromius radiatus; assembly: GCA_032357445.1. Taxonomy (NCBI): domain Eukaryota; kingdom Metazoa; phylum Chordata; class Actinopteri; order Cypriniformes; family Cyprinidae; genus Enteromius; species Enteromius radiatus. The sequence continues at coordinate 9,898 of JAUCMS010018897.1, forward strand.
CTTGCTGTGATACTGATTACTCCATTAGCCTCACCGCCGCTGTCACAGTCCACCTCATTCTCACATTTAAAACATGTATGAATTTCTTTCTTCTGAGGTGCAAAAATAATAATAATGAGGACTGGAGCTTTCAAACTTGTGTATAACTCATGTCCTGGCAAGTCTTTGTGTGAGAAACAGACACCTTTTTAGTTACTACTCAATTAAAAACGGACAAACCTAGCATTTTTAGTGTGTTCGTGAGAGAAATAAACAAATATTAATTCATGAATGAATCAGACTGACCAGGTTAAGTTCAACTCACTTATTCAATAACAGGCTTTTCTGTTATGTTTTACCAGCTGTTAATCGATTATGCCCTTGTTTGTTAGTTTGCACTTTCTCTTTTAGTTTTAATAGCAACCTGTTGTTGTATTTAGTTCCCAGTTTGTCCTTGTGTGTATATATAGCTCTCATTCATAGTCATGCTTTATCTTTTCCCATGAACGTACTGTGTTTAGATTTGATGCTTAGGAAGGATCCTCAAATGCAGCCTGTGTGTGTGTTTTGCTGCAAGCGAGCAACCATATATTTCTTGTTGTGTTTTACTTTCTTTGTTTTATATGCATCCATTTATATGATATTTAAAACATAAAAATAAGGAATAAACATTAAACAGGCCCAAGGCACAGCCCGTGTCTTAACTAATATAATGTGAGAATTGGCCCGAAGCTGGTCCTAGGAGCATACAAATGCAGGGCTTCAGAAACCATGTAACCTTGAATGAGTTTCTTACAAGAGAGTCCACTCTTCTTTTGCAAACAACAACAACAACAAAAAAAGAATTGGTTTCAAGTCAAACAAAACTGAGTAAAATTTGAAAAAGCTGCAAGATAAAAGCCAAAGTGTAGATCCTGAAATATTTTAACAACAGTATTAAAAGCCCAGCATCTCTGAATAAAATAAAACATGTGATGCACACAGGCACTTTTTCTGCTTTTGTCCATTTTTTTTTTTTTTTAATAGCCTATTTGGTGGGTCATTATGACATAACCAAGGGCAACTACTGACTGAGTGCAGAGTGGATGTTTATAGACCTCTGCCCACCAGTTTAATGGACAACACTGGCCTGCCAGACATTTTTTCCTTTCAAAAGTAAATCTTTACAGTGTTTTGATGAAGTAGCGCAGCAAAGGCCATGAAACCCAGAGATGACGGAGTCTCCATTTGCTGTTGGAGGCCATTCCAGTCCATTTGGCGAACCTATTAACTGAAGTTGACAGGCTGGACAGAATTTGTTTACTCTTGTTGTAAGAGGAGATTGTCCACTTTGATTGTTCTCTGTAATGGAAGAGATTGTGTGAACTCTCTTCAGGCACAGGTGACACAGGAAAGTCAGGCAGTTAACATGGAGTTTCGTCAGAGGCAATGAACTGTACCTCCAGACCACATCACTCCTCTGGGTTCACCAAGACATTTCTAGTGCGCAGACTGGTTTAGAAAAGAGTTTGATTCATGCTTGGCTCTTGGCTGTGAAAAGCCTACGTGAGCAGAGATTCTCACACTTCTTAGACTTGTCTCTGCAAACACTGAATGGTTGTTGACACAAAATCTCAGTTTTGTTTCCAACACTGATAATAATAATTGAACACCAATACTAATTGATGACAAATGAGCACCATCTACAGTGTTGAGGAAAGTTACTATAATGACCAGATTAAACTATTTATTTATAGAGACGGTCTCTGTGATCAAAACAACGATAATCACTAGAAATCAGGTGACCACAACTAATCAAACCAGAGGAGACAGCGGCAAGAAACCAAAACCCCACCCATGAGAGAATGGAGAATTTCTATGTGAAATCATCTATTTAAATAGCAGAAGTGGATGGAACAGCTACTGAAAGTCATCTGCTATACCTGAGACAAACTCTGAGAACATTCAGTGTGATGAGTCCGTGTCTGTGGAGTGTTTTATTGGGGACAAAACTAATTACTTCAAGTTAACTGCTTAAAATATATTTAAAAAAAAAAACTGTAAAAGGTGTGTTTTTTATTTATTTTTTACTTTTTGTAGTTTGTGCTTTGTTGAGAATTGCAATTAATTAGCTGCATAACTTCACTTATCTGAGACTTGTACTGCCTCAGTCTGCTCTTCAATCCTTTTTCCTGAGTCCTGTCAGTCTGACCTGTCTCCCTCAGAGTCTTTTACTTTTTTTCTGTAATTTTCTTCTACTTGTCACTTTTCCCAATCAGTCATCCACTGTTCTAAACAGAAAAGTTCAGTTTAAAGTATCGCGTTATGAACATGTTTTGTTGTTCTATCTTATACTGACTGAAAGGAACAGTTCACCCAAAAATCATTTGTCAAAAGTCATTTGCTCACCCTTAAGAAGTTCCAAACCTGCGTGAATTTTTGTTTTGTTCTGCCAAACATCACTGACTTCCATAGTAGGAAAATAAAAATATGAGAGTCAGTGGTGACCGAAAACAGCCTGGTTACAAACATTTTCAAAATATCTTCTTTTGTGCTTGGCAGAACAAAAAAACAAACTAACCGATTCATCATCAAATCTAAAGTCAAGTCTGGTTTGAGAATGTAATTAGAAAGTACAGATATTTGTGTAAAAATGTAAGAGTAAAAATTTATAGAGAAGTAAAGTACAGATACCAGAAAAATCTTCTTAAGTATTTGTACTTTGTTACTTCCCAACTCTGTTCTTCTCCTACATTTTGTTATTCCCTCGTTCCTCTTCAGTAAGCCTCCTGAAAGCCTGGCTCACTCTCTCAATGGCCCCATTTCTTGCCTCTTTTTTTTCAGTGTTCCTGTCTATTTCTAACTTCCTCGTGTTCTCATCTCTCCTGTTTTCCTGCGCTGAATTTTCTTTCTCTGCTGTTTCTTCTATGATATCATTAAACTCTGTCTTTTCTGTTGATGTGATGACTTTCATTTTTCCAATTTTGTTCTTGTATTTTACCGATATTAGAGCAAACTTCTCCTGTTACTTAAACATATATCTTATTGGAAGCAATTCAGTGTTTCTGGTATTTTTTATACATGTGTAGCTCTGTGAGAAGTACATCTTGTCTATCTAACTTTAGTCTCCTTAAAGATTTGGTACACTCTTGAAATATGTTTCCATTAAAGAAAAAAATAACAAAAGCCAGCCAAACCATCCACAGGTGAATCTACTTTGTGAACAATGTAGCAACCAAGAAAACAAACTAAAAATAACTCAAACCAGCCACGCATGAATCCTGACACACATCCATTGCACAGGTTGACCAGCGCAATCTACCAAGAACACGATGTTATGTTTGGTTCAGGAGATATGAAACAAAGTACATAGTTTGGTTTTGGTGGAAAGTACAATGGTCTCCATGGCAACTACGAGGTGTTTTTGCGATGGCTCCATTTCTGAAAAAAGTTTAGGGCCCCAAACTATACAAGTGTACCAAGTTTCATGCTTATTTAAAAGTGAACAATTTTCACAAATCACCTGGACTATATTAGGTTGGTACAGGTACTGTACGTATTGCCGTGTTTTTATAATGCTGCTTGAGGTATGTTTTGTGGCAGTTCAGAATTCAAATATCCAGTGAGTGTCGATTAATGCTATATCATGTTGAACCTAAACTTACCTGATAGTGTTAACAGTGCAAAAGAAATGTAAAAAACATGCTATTTTTACTTCCTTACACTGATTTAAGCTGTGTGTGAAGACGAGGAATTCGTGAAACAGAAACCCCAGAGGGTGGATTTATTAATATTCACAAGGTGAGAAATGGTTGAAGCGTCCGTGATATTGGCATGCGTTGCGTGATAGTCCCTTTTCTCTTTCTTTCTTCCCCAGGTGACGGTGAGCAGTGCTCCGGTGCAGGCTCGGGCTTCCTCGGTCACGACGTCTGTAAGGTAAGGAAAAGACAGCGGGTAAGTATCACACACGTCTGCATCTTGGTGGCGGCGGGGTGCGCCTTTTATATGGGTCTGGCCGTGACTGATTGGCCTGAGATGACGAGTTCCAGGTGCTTCCTGTTTGTTGCCAGGGCGACGCTGATCACTTCCCGCCACAGCACGTAAACAAATTCCATATCATATGCACATGAAAATTGCATATGCATGCGAACATGTGCATGTCATATATACGCCAAAGTCATTTTTTGCATAAATATAATACTGTGCGTTTATTTGTCATACTATTTATACACATTTTTATGAGTTCGGGCTCCAGTTTACCCTATAACTACGTACCTTGGGTTGCACTTTATTTTAATAGTCCACTTTATACTACTAACTATACGTAAGTCTGTAACAATGTCAACTACACGTCAGCTGATTCTCATTAATTCACTATTACATGTCTACTAACTCAGATTAGACTGTTCAGGTAGGTTTAAGGTTAGTAGAAGAAGTTGACATACTTGCAAAGTTTCTTATACTCAGTAGTGTGTTGTGGACTCATCAAAATAAAGTGTTAGTAGATATTAAGCAGACAGTCTACTAATACTTTAATGACTGCTAGGTGACACGTACAGTAGTTAAAGTGTTAATTACTGTTAGTATTAAATCTAAAGGAGATTTAGTCTTTTGATTAAGTCATGTGAAAATATAAAAGGATTTAAATGACGTATACAATTACTATTTACATATGCCAACATAGTATCACACGTAACTATATATCACAACAAAACATGAAGGTTTAAAAATGTTTGCAGAAATAGTTGTATTCATTACTTCATTATTCACAGATCAGGTTGTAAAAGTCTGGAACATTTAAAAGAGGGAATAAAAGTAGTCCACAATCATCATTAGCTCTATCGATTTATGAGCACAAAACGGTTTTAATTACAAGAGCAAGACATTCAGGACCGAGTCAAACATAATCTGCTGTGATTTTGACTGCTGGGAAGACTTGTTTTAATGTCTTAATAAAGTATTCATGTTCATTGCTTGATGGATTCTGAATGTTTCTGGGTGATCTGTGTGACTGATTGGAGTAATAAAAGACAGAAAAGGTCAAATGGAAAGCTATTCAGAGGTAGCAAACATCTGCAAAAATCAAAGATGGTTGCAGGGTGATTATACATTCATTTTGGAGCTTTGAGAATATGATGGCACCCTGCATTTATCAACCCTGTTGAGCCAATTATGGAAATGCAGAGGGGAAATTGCAGTTCTGGCTTGTCTTGTTGTATCTGTGTGTTGCTCTGCTTTGAAAATATGCAAATGCTATCGAAGATTTGAACTTTAGGACTTTAGTACAGCTATGCTCATGTGTAATATCCTGCCTGGGTTCAAGATCAACACTCTGCAGATTTCATTAAACACAGGTTGAACATGTTTTTTACTGTACCATCCCTTACTGTCCTTTCACACCAAACTCCACTGACATATTTGTTAAGTTTAGATTGTTTTCACTTGTAAACAGTGTTTGACCTGTACGTCATTCTCTCCTGATTTCGATGAAATTTGTTCTTTTACTGTACCAAGCTATATTATGAATAGCCGGAATCCATGGTTTAAAGATATACATGTATTTATTTCTTTCAAACACGCAGCTTTGGATTTGTAAAATGATGGTAAAAGCTCCTATTCTGACAGCACCCATGTACTGCAGAGCATTCACTGATGAGAAACTGAAGTAACATTCAGATATCTTACAGAAATAAAAAAAGGCCGGTAAGACTAAGCCAAAACTAGAAAAAGACAGAAGTGTTCCTGCGTGAAACACTTCACAGGGATGTCATGTGTCTCAGCTGGAGCTGTTATTCAGGGTATGTTCTCTTTGAAACTAACACGAGGTGTTTGAATGCGTATGAATGAGTTCAGAAATCCTCCGGTGAGCAAAACCATCTGCTCTGTGTCACCCTTGCAAGACCTTTACCCAGCTCTCTATCCCATAATAGTAAATGTCAGCCTCCTGCTTGAGGGATGCTATGATTCTCCACGAATGACAATGAGAAATCTCACCTCGCTAACATTCATAATGTGTGGGGAGGTACCAGACCCTGCTTAGAAATATGGAGATGACATTTTGTGAAGATTTACGTTTGATTAGACACACTCGCTCTTTATAATGCGAAACTGCAGGATGAATGCTCTGCAATGAACAACCGAAGTTTCTCATTTGCTTTCCTCATCTGTGACTCCACCAGATTTGACACAATGTCTGTCATCGCAGGAGGAACTGTCAATGGCCTTCCCTCCTCACGATTTATCGGCAGCTGTTCTGCAGTGAGAGAAATGTACAGAACACCTCACGGCAAATCAATGTGTGTTTGACCTCCTCATTCACACTCTCAACATTGATCATTGTGTTGGGTTTGAATATCTGTCAGTATGACACGTTGGGTTTTACTGAGCCTAGCTGTGTAGGTTTGTGTGTCTGTAGCACTGGCCCAAACTCATTGCTTTTCACTATCTGCGGCTCTGCTGAGAGTTTGTTTGAGTGTTTGTAGCTCAGATACGTAGCTTTGTATTTCTGTCACTCTCTGTTGTGATAGTGATAAGTGATAACTTAACTCCCTCAATATTTCCTATAGTATATATCAAACCTATTTGATTGTTGATTGTTCGCTTTTAATCCAAAGCCACGAGTGCAGCTCATTTGCTGGTTAGCTTGTCATTCGCATCTTTGCTTGCATTACACTCACATATTATGGTTTTCTATTATTGTCTCCTTTTATTTTTTCTTGCTAAATTTAATTTATTGTTTGCTCCATTTCATTTCTCGTTTCGCTCTGTTTTTCACAAGTTTGTCAAGCAACAGTGGTAAGTGAATAATGCATCAATCATGGTGAGTATGACTTCTCCTTCTCTTGTTGTTTGCATGTCATGCCACATTTACCAGTCTCTCTGTCGGTTTCACATGTGATAAATGCAGGGATATAGTTAGGCTGCAGGAACCGAACAATGTACAAGCAGCAAGGCACCTGGGTGAGAGTGAGACGGCATAGTCGAGAGTCAAAACACCACTCTTCCGTTCCTATCAGAAGATCAAAGAGGTTCTCCCCAAACGCTCATGATGTCAGCCTCTGTGCTCAGCCCTCAAGTGTTTGTCTTGTTTTTGTTTTTCCTGTTATGTGTTTTTGTCAAACGCCATCAGTTTTACTGGGGCTCATGGCGCGCCCGCCGGCGGAAATCGCCGCGATATGAGGAGCAAGAAGTGCCGATCCAGGTTTCAGCTCCATAGCCTCGGCCGGTCTGGCCATTCCCTAGTTCAGTTCCTGTTTTTCAGCCAGGAAGCCGCCCTTCACTGCCTGGCTCGCGCCTTGCCATTAGGCGGAACCCGATCCCAAAACCGGCGACGTATGAAGGGCGAGAAGTGCCGATCCCGACTCCAGTTCCAGAGTCCCGGCTGGTCTGGCCGTTCCCCAGTCCAGTTCCTGTTCCTCAGCCAGGAAGCCGCCCTTCACTGCCCGGCTCACGCCTCGCCATTAGATCCCTGCGGGTCCTACTCAGGCCAATCCAGAATCCAGTCCCTAGATTACGGCTAGAAGAGCCAATCCCGTTTCCAGTTCCTGAGTTACGGCCAGAGCAGCTGATCCCGATTCCAGTCCCTATATTACGGCTAGGAAAGCCGATCTTGAAAACCCCAGAGTTCATGCTGCCAGAGCCAGTGTCACAGCCTGAGTTCCCGAAGCCAGTGCCAGTGCCAAAACCCAGAAGACACCTGCCAGCTCAAAGGCAGCCCGAGCCAGTGACAAAGTTCGAGTGCCTGCTGCCAAAGCCCGAGTTCATGCTGGCAGAGCCGATGCCACAGCCAGAGCCAGAGTCCACAGAACCAGAGCACAAATTCACGATGTCTGAACCAGAGCCCGAGTCCAGTCCTCCAGAGTCGGCTGCGTTTCCAGTGCGCCCTCCAGAGTCGGCTGTGTTTCCAGTGCGCCCTCCAGAGTCGGCTGCGCATCCAGTGCGCCCTCCAGAGTCGGCTGCGTTTCCAGTGCGCCTTCCAGAGTCGACTGTGCATCCAGTGCGCCTTCCAGATCCTGCACCTCCTGAGCGCCCTCCAGTGCGTCCTCCAGATCCTACACCTTCAGAGCACCTACCAGATCCTGCACCTCCTGAGCGACCCCCGGTGAGCTTCCCCAAGTAATTTTTTTTTGGGGGGGGGGGGGATGGGGGTGCAGTAGGGTGTGGATCCTGGAAAGGGTGGGCAGGACAGGGGTCTGGAGTTGGACCCTTGTTGATCTACCACTGCCACAGCCATTACCTGATCTGCCATGGCCTCCAGAGACTCCTGATCCACCATGGCCTGCCAAGGCCCCTGAGCCATGGCCTGCTAAGGCTCCAGATCCGCCATGGCCTGCTGAGACTCCTGATCCACTCTGGAGGCAATCATGACTGTGCTCCCTCGTCCTGCCTCCAGGGCGCCCACCTCCCCCCTTTTGTTTAGTCCCATCATTGTGTTATTATCAGTTCATTCGTTTCACCTTTGTTTCCCCAGCTGCCCTCAGTTCCTTGTGTATAAATCCTCATGTCTTTTCAGTTCTGATCATCTGTTGTTGACGTCTCATGTGTTTGTGTTTTTGTAGTCGCTGACTCGTCAGCTTTTGTTTTCGTGTTCTGGTTTAAATTAAAGTTTGCATATTGAAGCTCCTCGTCTCCTCTGCTCTCTGTCCCGCTGAGAAGCGCGGCTGCACATCACACAACCACGGGCTCGCTGCATGACAATATTATATTACAATTATTAATTTATGTCACACACATAATATATAGTAATATATAACATTTTTAGATAATTGATATATCAGTGTATAATAATATAATATCATTGTCAAACCTGCAATATATAAAGACAAGATCATTAGAATGAATGGTGCAATTATGATTTAAAATCGTTATAATAACAATTATTATTATTATTTATTTATTGTCACGCCGTTGACGTGTTCCATTTGTTTCTGTCTGGTCTTGTCTCCCCCTCTGTCTTTGTATCTTTTGGTTTAGCCCTGATTATGTTCA
>JAUCMS010019002.1:0-18822 GCA_032357445.1 Enteromius radiatus
TCTTTGGTGACTCGGACTTGGACTCGGACTCGAACACTGGGACTCGAGACTCGACTCGGACTCGACAGTTGGTGACTCGACTACAACACTGATTCCATGTGAAAGTACTAAATCTAGAGTATGATTTTAACAATGAGAAGGTCCTGATACGTGCTGTCTAACCCCAATAGAGTTATCTAAATATCTAAGAATGCGGATCCTAACACATATTTTTCTTTATCAACATGGATATTAAAATCACCAACAATTAAGACTTTATCTGCAGCCAGTACTAATTCAGTTAGAAAATCAGCAAACTCTTTAATAAAGTCTGTGTGGTGCCCTGGTGACCTATATAGTAGCCAGTACAAACATCACAGGGGATTTATAACCATCACATGTTTCTCTAGATAATGTTACATGCAGAACCATAACTTAAAACGAGTTATACTTAAAGCCTGCCTTCTGAGAAATACTGAGAACATTGCTATAAATTGTAGCAACACCTTTCGGACATGGCTCATTTTTATAGCTGTAATCTTGGGGTATAGACTCATTTGAAGTAATGTATTCATCTGGTTTTAGCCAGGTTTCTGTCAAACAGAGCAAATCTAGGTTATGATCACTGATCAAATCATTTACAAAAAGTGATTTAGTAGAAAGAGACCTGATATTCATTAAGCCAAGTTCGGTTTAGCCAGTCTGTCTGCTTCCTGACCTGGGCCCCAGTTAGTCAAGTATGAGATCTAAGACTAGGTGCCATATTTCTAGAGAGAAGAGTGGCATCACCTCAGGAGGGATGAAGACCATATTTTCAACAGGTCAGGTCTGCCCCAAAAACTCGTCCAATTGTCTATGAAACATGTGCTATTCTGCGGGTACCACTTAGACATCCAGCCATTGAGACCCAGCAGTCTGCTGTGTATCTCATCACCCCAGTAAGCAGGGATGGGACCAGAGCATATTACAGTCTGACATTGCACTTGCAAGTTCACACACCTCTTTAACATTATTTTTAGTGATCTCCAACTGGCAAAGTCAAACCGACTTGATTAACACTGACGTGAGTAACAATCTGACTAAATTTACGTTTAGCATTAGCCAGCACTTTCAAATTTGCCAAGATGTCAGACACTCTGGCTCCCGGAACACATTGGATTATGGTGGCTGGTGTCTCTATTTTCACATTCCGTACAATAGAATCGCCAAATACTAGACCACTTTCTTCAGGTTTCTCAGTGGGTGCATCACTGAGAGGGGAGAACCTGTCTGATGTTCTGATCTGAACGGAAGAGCGGTGTTTTGACCCGCGACTATGCCGTCTCACAGTCACCCAGGTGCCTTGCTACTGCTTGCTACTGCACTGCTGCCGGAACCGAACAATGTACATGAGCTGAACTACCCGCATCCAAATCCGTATCTACAGCCCTCACATTCTGACTGTCCTCAGTTAAAGTTTGGATGCGTGTCTCTAGTTGTAAAATCTTCTCTGTCAGCCTAACTATATCCCTGCATTTATCACACGTGAAACCCTGATCGCCAACAGAGACAGATAAACTGTACATGTGGCATGACATGCAAACAAGAGAAGGAGAAGCCATACTCACCATGATTGATGGATTATTCACTTACCACTGTTATTTGATAAACTTGTGAAAAACACCCTGGAGCAACTAGCCCCAGCAAACACCTGCTGCCGAACCCACTGATGTACCAGAAAGTGCTGTCTTGGTCGTCTGCCACTCCTCTGAGGAGCTCAGCTCTGACATCCTCCCCTCTCTCATCACAAACTCCAGTCCCTCAACTCTTGGGTGACCTCATTGAGAAAGGTATAGCCTCTCCGTCATCATCGAGCGCCACATCAATGTCGAAGCACTCTGCTCATTGGGATGGACCTGCTTAATCGCTCTGAACCATTAATAGATTTTAAACACCCAAAGATGTGGACACAAGTCCATGAGCCTCTGCCCTTCCAGTCAGTAAACTCCAACTAGTCGCAGTGTCAAACCAGACACCGCCCCCTCCTCACTGACTGATGATGCAACGTCAAAGTTAGGAGCAAGCTCAGCTTCAAGCAGCAAAACTCAAAATTCTCTGCTCATTGCAAGTGTCTGACCCATACTCAGGTTCCCCTGATCCCCATAAATGTGCAAGACACGCAAGTATCTGACGCAACACTAGCTCTGTGAGCAGAAAGGTCAGCCATCGCCACACGTCTCAAAGCACAGCTGCTTTCCCCTTAGCCAGTGTTCAGCAAACATGGCCACTTCCAAAATCATCTGCGCTGTGGACATAAGATGGAAGGATAGACAACTGAGTCACCACCTCCTCATTGTCCCTAATACCAGATGAACAGGATGACACCATAACTTTCGTGAGACCACACGAAAACATCGCCATCACTTCTATCCTGCCGGTGCCTAAAGAAAGCGTCTGTCGATCGGAGCTAACCGACAACACTCATCTTGCGGTATACTCTGTTTCGACACTGCATATGCATATGCACTTAGCATGGTTCAAATCATACTTATCTGACCGTTACCAGTTTGTAGCAGTGAATGAGGACGTATCATATCAATCACTAGTGTAATATGGAGTACCTCAAGGCACAGTAATAGGGCTGTTACTTTTTACACTTTACATGTTAACCTTGGGAGATATTATCAGGAAACATGGTGTTAGCTTTCACTGTTATGCTGATGATAATCTGCTCTATTTCTTCTCAGCCTAACGGAATGCAGAGCTGATATAAAAAAATTGGATGACAAGTAACTTCTTACAGTTAAATTCTGACAAAACAAAGGTGTTAATTATCGGCCTAAAAATCCCAGATGTAATAATCTAGAAAACTGTTTAAGACTTGATGGCTGCTCTGTCAATTCTTCTTCATCAGTTAGGAACCTAGTTGTGCTGTTTGATTGCAATCTTTCATTTTAAAGGCATGTTTCTAGCATCTGTAGAACTGCATTTTTCCATCTCAAAAACATATCTAAATTGCGACCTATGCTCTCAACCTCAAATGCAGAAATGTTAATTCATGCATTTATGACCTCAAGGCTAGACTATTGTAATGCTTCATTAGGTGGTTGTTCAGCACGCTTAATAAATAGACTACAGCTGGTTCAAAATGCTAGTCAAATTGCTAGTCAAGAGTCCTTACTAGAAGCATGAGCATATTAGCCCGGTTCTGTCAACACTGCACTGGCTCCCTAGCAAGAATCGCATAGATTATAAAATCTTGTTAATCACTTATAAAGCCCTGAATGGCTTAGCTCCTCTGTACTTGAGCAAGCTCTTATCACATTATAGTCCTCCACGTCTGCTTCTCAAAACTCTGGCCATTTGATAATACCTAGAATATCAGAATCTACTGCGGGTGGCAGATCTTTTTCCTACCTAGCACCCAAACTCTGGAACAATTGACCTAATTCTGTTCGGGAGGCAGGCACACTCTGTCAGTTTAAATCTGACAGAGTGTGCCTGCCTCCCGAACAGAATTAGGTAAATGTGTCTGTGATTAAAGACACATCTCTTGACTCAGTTAGAGTCAAGTTAAATCTGTTAAAGGATTGTTTATTGCATTAAGTAGATCAGCCGGAACCGGGAAAACTCCCTATAGCACACAATGTACTCTTTTACATTTTAAAAAGAATGGCTTCTGCGCTGATATTAGTCTCTTTCTCTTGTATTTTGTTCTTCAGCCCGTATCCAGATCATATGGTGTATCAGCACAAAGAGATGATCTTCATTGGAGACCAGAGACTCATATTTTTACATTACCATCACTTTGTTCTCCTATTTGATAATGTTCAGTGCTTAGCTACAATCTGTATTGTTAAAAGTGCTATGTAAATAAAAGTGATTTATTGATTTATTGATTGATTGATCCCGACACAATGCACCACCCACATTTGTGCGACAATACAAGATTCCTATCGTATCATATGAGCCAGTGCAAGAAATCATTGACTCCATGTTGGAAAAGGGGGTCATCCAGCCTTGTAAAAGCACATACTCTGCTCTCTTGTGGCCTGTTCTAAAGCCCAATGGTAAATGGCGGCCCACTGTCGACTATCAATAGTTGAAACAGCAAGTGCCACTGTCACGATGGCCCATGACCCAGTTGGACCAAGAAATTCCCAAAATCAAAGGCTCAATGATCCTCTCCACACTGGACGTCGCCTCAGGATTTTGGACAATTCCAGTCCATCCTGATGACCAACACAAGCTGGCATTCACCTTTGCTGGACGACAATACACCTTCACCCAGTCTCCCTTTGGTTATGCCAACTCTCCAGCAGAATTTAATATATTCCTGAATAAAGCGTGTCTGGATGCCAGAGTTAGAGGTAACCTTGTTTTCGTGGACAATGTCCTTCTGAAAAGCTTGAATGCGACAGACCACCTGAAAAAAATCGTGTCCTAAACCAGCTGACAGTGGTTGGAGCGAAAATCCCATTGCATAAAGCGCAATGGTGTAAGTCCAAGGTGAATTATGTCAGCCTGCTAGTGGGACAAAACTGGCTCTCAAAAAAAAGCTCTCACCTGTTGCCTACCAAATTCAAAATCCAATAGGGGAACAGTGAGCCAGTCCTTCGATGGGTCCATCGAAACCAGATAACAAGGCACCAGAGTTCCAAGCGTCAGGAAAAGGGGGAAGTCAGAAAAACTGACAACAATCCCGTACTTCCCATCACACTGGCACAATCTTTTCCACTCTAGGGAAACATATAGCTAGCTTTACCTAAACACAACACCTGCACACTCTTCTCCACTGCACTGCTATAGGACCAACCCTAATAGAGAGAAGCTTCTCCACACATGTGACACTTATGTTGTTGTTCCAACCTTAGTCTGTGTGCTTGTTTCCCTTTTGTGTTTTCTCTTTTCCTCATTTCACCCTATTTTCCTTTTGTCTCTAGGCCCTCACCAGGACTTCTCTTAACCCATCTCTACCCTTAGATCCTGAAATTAAGATTGACTCCTATCACTGAAGTGTTGGAGTTTGATCAGTAACGCCGTTGTTAAGTAATCTAGGTGATTCCATCAAACATGATGTTCACCGCTAATCGTTCCCTCAAAACGATAACGTTATTGATAATGCCACTACCACCCACATTATCTTGCCCAACCAAAATTTCATTGATCGATGTCCCTAAGGGCTCGACCATTCACATTGATGATTTGCCACTACATCACCTTACTGACGACAAGTATTAGGCTTAACCTGAAATCTCACCCTCCTTCAAACTGCATTCCTTCCCCCTCGATCCAGAACTGGGAGAAAGGATCAAAGGGTAAGGAACGCAACTTGACTCGGGTTGACTCTTAGAGGCTATCGCTACTACCCCCTGCGGGTGTGCCAATCATTCGATCATGGTCTGCCACTGACACAGCACTTTGCGTTTTTATGCTACAGTGTGACTCTGACCCTTGCGTTCCTACTCTACAGGCAAGTGAATGTTGCACAAGAGTCTTTTAACAAAAGTACGTTGGTGTCCCAAAATTTTTTTATTTTTTTTTTAAGTGATAAGACTGACCAAGAATCCGAACCCAAGAACTCGACCAACCTGATCAAGATCATGCCTATACCACCTCATCAAACCAATTAATTAGGTGGTTTGTTTTGGTGTTTGTATGTTCTCTCTCTGTCTGTTGTTCCAGTGCCCGCTCATGTTCACAACGGAATCTCACCGCGCAAAAGGGGGATGTGTAGGACCTGATAGCAGTGAACAAACCAAACCCAAAAGAACAATATTCTTGAGTTCTTCTCCTAAACCTATGATAGTGCGTTGTCACGTATCTATGCATAGCTTTTGGGTATATTATGTTTACGTGTTACTCTATGTATGAATTAAAGGCATGTTTGATAGCTAATGGAAGCTTACCGGTAACTCTGATATTGCAGATCAGACGGAAGTTATAAACCTTATAAACCAAACTTCTGAAACATTCCTTTGCAGACCGTGTTAATGTATGTTCATTTATGCACAACAAGGAACCAAGAGCTAATTAAAATAAAAGTAAATTAAACGTAAGAAAATACCCCTGACTTCTTACATTTATTTTTTCCTGTAAACATAAAGACTTTTTTAATGTTTGTATATCTTTGAACAAACTGTTGCCTGTAAATAACATTTCACTAGTTCGCGCTTTCTCATTAATGTAAAGGAATAAGGAGATGCTATGATATAAAAGCGAATTTGGCGAGCTGTCCGGGGAGCGAGCCGGGAGAACGGCAGGTTCCGAACCCTAAAGGCCTGAGCCCTAGCGAGGGCAGGGTTCGGTGCCCAGCTCGCACTCTCGGTGCCCCCCGGAGGAGAAGGATGGTTGGGTGGAGGAGGATGGGAAGGAGGAGGATTTGCAAAAGCGAGATGCGAATGAGAGAGGAAAGGGAGAATTTATAGTGAGTAGGTTAGCTGTGATTGGGTGAACTTGATTACGGGATGAGAAACAGCTGTGATTAATTAATTCGGCCAGCCCTCCTCCTGAAACTTCGTTATTATCAAGACGATCCCTAATTTAAATCTACAGTAAGTTACTGGCATCCAGTAATCCATTTCTACAGGATTTTTTTTTTTTTTTTTTTAACAGTGTAAGGTCATAAATGCATATCTTTTCTGCATTTGACGTTGAGAGCATAGGTTGCAATTTGGATATGTTTTTGAGATGGAAAAACAAAGTTCTACAAATGCTAGAAATGTGGCTTTCAAAGGAAAGATTGCTATCAGATAGCACACCTATGAAGAAGAATTGACACAGAAGCCATCAACTGTTAGACAGTGTTCTAGGTTATAACATGTGGGTTTTTTAGCTCTAATAATTAACTGAATTTTTTTTTTTTCTCAAAATGTAGCAGTAAGAAATGACTCGTCATGCAGTTTTTTTTTTTTTATTTATATCGACTACGCATTTCTTTGTCAGCTTGGTTGTATGAATACACAAAATCTCCAGTCTTTCACATGCATCTTTAACGACCGTATTTATTTGTAAATGTAAAGTGGGGGTGACAAGGTAGTGTTTTGCCTAGAGTGGCAGTTGAGCTTGTGAGAACATGAGAGAACTGTGAAAGTGCAAATGTGTCATTTGATTATTGAATATAGCACTTGCCAGCTAACTAAATAAAGACATCATAATGTTAAATCAAAATAGTAAAAGGAAACAAAAGAGAGAATGAAGAACCATGTTCTGTGTTTAGAGGGTGTCTTTCTGTTTCAAGCACGCATTTCCTGTGTTGTATGCAGGTGACAAGCAGCAATAGCAAGAGATTATTTTTTATTAGAATACCCCCCTCTCAATATGATCATTAAGGTAAATAACTGAATAAAAAAACATAATTAATAAAAAAAAAATTGAAATAAGTAAAGGCAGAAAGAAAAATGCATGCCAAACTTTGGTTTTCACATTTATTATAAATGTAATATTATTAATAAATTATTAATATATTGAAATCTAGTTTAAATATATCAATAATTTATTAATACATGTTATTTTTTTATGTAATTTAAATAAAACTTTCTGTTACAGGGATCACTTAAGAAAGAAAGAAAAAAAGGTGGTATGGTAGCACCTCTCTCAGACCACATCCTGTTATGAATTTCTCTATACCTGCTGTGGTCACAGTCGCACATGTCATCAGAGTCTTTTTAAGTCATCTTTTTTTTCATGTGACTCACTTCAGAGCAGTCTTTTTTTTTCATGCAGTCAAATGATTTTAATTTTTGAACTTTCTAAACTAATCTCTGATCAGGATTAAATTATTTCTGACAGAGTATAAATAAAAAAATATATTTACGAGAGTATTGGCTATACATTGTCTTTAGTATTATGTACAATTAATTGTTCTAATTATGAGATTTTGTATGTGCAGCAAAATAATTTTGTGCATTATTGGTTGTGTAATTTCCCTGTCTTGTTTTTGGTGAGAGCCTGATTTGACAAGCAGACTGTCAAACTATTAAACTGTTGAACCTTAACATTTAACTCCCTAAAATAAAATAAGAGAGAACGCATTAATAAGAATGCATTAAGTTTGCAAAAGGAATGCAAAAATCTGGTTACTATGCAGCTTGCAGGCATAACAAATCATAATGGTTACTTGTTATTTAGCAGACACTTGAGCCACAAACATATTTTGCACAAACATATTCTCATAGACCCCCCTAGATATACATTACCTTAATTTATATGTTGCTCTTGTGGTAACAAATCTCAGAGTTACCTTAAAATGTCTTGGAATGCAACATCAGGCAGCCTACGTTATTTTAAGATTCTTGCTTCTGTAGTTAATCTAAATGAGAATATTGACTGCACATGCTTGAATTGTGTTTTAAGTCAAATACATTTCGAAGTGTAGCAAGGCGCATATTTAACATTATTTATATTAAGCAACAATCATGTGCAGAGTCATAGGGCTTTCTTTCACCCCTATGTCTTCACCCAGTAAGCGCCTTCTAATTTGCATGGTACAACAGGTATACGATCTATAGATATGAGACAAACATATCAGAAATGAGACTATGACATTATGATTAGTTACGAGATCTAGTGTGAACTAGGACACATGAGTTTGCGGCACTGAAACCTAAACCACTCAAATAAAGCAGTGGAGGCAATGTGAACAATTCTCTCGATGCATTTTCTTTCCAGTATACACTTTCCAAGGTTTGGTTAATGCCAGTTCTTTATTTCTTGGCGAAAGTTATAATGCTATTCTCCTTTGGCAAAAAAAAAAAAAAGCCAGAAAATAATACAAAGATTCCTGCAATGTAGTCCGTAATGCTCATGTGGGACTCCACCCTTCTTTTCATCAACACTTTAAGCAAGAAAGTCATGAACACCCATGAGTTCTTATATGGCATGAATTCAATCTAGAGTTCAAAGAGTTCAATCTAGCATGAATCTCCCACAAAGGATTCATTAGATTAGCAGTCATTGGCGTTAGAAATGATCTTTTAGCTGCCCTCTTCTTCCTCTACAGAGTGATTCAGTCCAGGTATGAACTTTAAAAGGTGCTTGCGGACACTACCTTTTCTGCTTCTCCTTGGCAGTGTCCCAAACATGGATGAAGGTGCATTTTCCCAGCTCGGAGAGAGTGAACTGTTACTGCTGGTCAGGCTAATGCTGCGTGTTCTTGTCACGGAACGCAAAGCTCCTCCTTCAAGGTGAAAGAAACCTCCATTTGGCTCAATTGGGCTGAATGGACTTGAGTCATCAAATACTGGTGACATGAAGGCTCCATCCTCACTATCATCTGTCATAATGCTGCGGCAGCTGCTGTCACTGAAAAAACGCTGCCCAGAATGGCCAGTTGGAGATGAGAGAGACAGCAGAGAGTCAATAGATGGATGCCGAGCACTCTCATTCAGATTACCTGGAACACAAATTGGGACACCTGTAATCCTAGTGCTCAGAGTTATTTAACATCAGCTAAAATATTAGCCTGCAAATAATCAAAGTATCAGACAAAGTATCAGTAAGTTTGCATCAAAGTATCAGACAAAAGACACAGAAGGACACAGCAAGGGTTTCTTCACTTGCATATTGCTCTTTTGTTGAATTTGATTGTTTCCATTGTAAATCCTAATTTGTAAGATGTTTTGGATAAAAGCATTTGCTAAATGACTAAATGTTTCTTAACAGCTTTTGTTAAAACAGCTTCAAAAACAAAATAGGAGCATATGCACATGCACAACTGTCACACACCATACACAATGTGGATAATCGCTAAGGAAGCTACATCATAAAAAGAACCAAGGTGAACATTTATCATTTGTGCATTATTCATGTAAATTAATTTGTTTAAGATCCATGTCTTAAATCCAACTGTAACTCTCTAAGGAAGATATTCTTCTGTCAGACAGTGGCCTCTAACTATCTGAACAGCTGTATGCAGTTTTGTCTTTTTTTTTTTTTTTTTTTTTCTCACCTCGAGTAAGATGCTTTTCCTGAAGTGTGAGAGATTGCAGCTCCACCCATTTCTCACGAAGAGTTTGCTGTGCCGAGGGAAAACACAGAAGCGAGATCAGCATCTATGAGTCATTCTGGTAAATGTGTATATACAGTATACTGTATGCTGTTTAGCAGCATTAATTTAAATGTTTCAGCATTTATGGAAACTCATACACTATATTATGCACAATACAGGTTGCCTGAGATGTCTTTCTGAGTAAAGCTTTAGCTTTGTGTGCATGTGGTAAACACACAATCACGCACAAATACACACCTTAAGATAGCGCATCTTTTTCTCTAATTCAATTCTCTTTACAACACTCCCACTGACCGTCTCCAACCTTCACACATAAACACAAGAGGAAAGGAAAAGTCTAGTTAACATACATATTTATTTGTTTCTTCATTTTAGTTATTTTTGACAGTTCTGTTGCATTAATTACATCACACCCACATAAAATATAAAGAAATTGTTTAATTTGTTAATTGTTGGTTGCTAGACTGTTCTGGGTGGTTGCTAAGTGATTGCACAAACAAGTCTTTGTCTAAGTCATATTGGCAAGTCAAAAGAGCTATTGTCAAAGTGATATTTTTGTCACTAGATATGTATCAGGGTTGGACCAGCCATTTGTAATTTCTTATTAAAAGTAAATGTAAACTCCATTGTAGAGAGTTAGTTTGCAATTTTTTTTTTTTGGTTGGTTACATCACAGTTGACCTACATTTGCCGTAGCTAGGTTGCAAGCTCTCAGCAATGTGTTTGTGTGTGTGTGTGTGTGTGTGCATAATACGATTTTTACCTTCAAAGATCCAAGAGCAGCCAACAAATTTGTGAGCAGAAGTTGAAATGTCATGAATTACAGTTTATTTATTAGAATTTCAGTTTAAGGTAGGTTCTAACTATACTCACAAATAACAAGTATTTATGCAGCAAGCCCAAGATTTTCATAGGAATTTGTTTTCCATATATTTTAAGGCTGGAATATACTAAAATACTTTTAAAATCTGAAAAGGCAACATACACTTCATCATCATAGTGGCGTTTGGGTCATAGTGACAAAGGAAAACGTCTTGGTTACGAAGGTAACCATCATTCCCTGAAGGAGGGAATGGAGACATTACATATGGGAACTCGCCTGAGAGTCCAATTGCCTTCAAGTATTAAGAAAAGGCCAATGAATATTGGTGTGCACTGATTTCATCCAGGTGGATCTCATCACTAAGAGCCTTTAAGTGAAGTGCACCTGCAGGAGCCGAGCCAGCGTCAGCGCGACCCAGGGTCGTGGCAAGGGGATGTAACATCTTAGCTCACTTTGTAACCAAGACGTTCCCCTTCAGTCGAGTCACTCCGACGTTACATATGGGAACAGACCTGTGGAAAAGGCCATGACCCTGAGACGTGTTATGCAGAGACCCCCGTGCCGACAGGCAAGAGTGTCTGTAGAGGAGTCTGCACATAACCTTCCCAACACTCTGGGGGCCAATAGGGGGGCCCCGCAGGGATACCAGTCGCACTGAAGCATGGGTTGGAGGGGCAGAGAACATGTAGCACACTTACAGTCCTTACATGTTGAACCTGAATAATTCAATATATCAATAAGTTATGGATATATGAAGGATTAGTCATATATGAAGGATCGCGGATTAGTGCGGATGGAGAAACATGGCCTTCCAGCGCATCCCTGCCGAGGGGCAACTCGGTGAGGTAGTAGTAAAACCAGCAATGGGAGGACTCGGGGGAGGCAAAGAGGTCTATCTTGTTCTCTCCCAGATTGCCCAGGGAGGACCCCCGCGGCATGCCTTGCACTCAGTGGGTCTCTTGCTGGAGTGCAAAAGCTGGCTGCTCTTTCAGCCTTTAGAAAGGCTACCAGCTCACAGGAGTTGCTGACAGCTGCCCAAACTTTTCCGTCTGCTGTCAGCGATGAGAGAGCATGAACTCACAGGAACTCTTTTTCTGTTTTTTGTGAAGATATCTCTGACACTTGAACTCAGCATTAGCTGTGGCGAGCTCTCTTGTACTCACATAGTGATGAGATCCACCTGGATGAAATCAGTGCACGCCAATATTCATTGGCCTTTTCTTAATACTCGAAGGTGATTGGACTCTCTGGCGAGTTCCCATATGTAACGTCGGAGTGACACAACTGAAGGGGAACTGGGAATCATACACTACACGACTGAGGATCATACATTACCAGACTTTAAAATTGTTCTGATACGTGCACATATAAAAAACAAATATATTCAAAAATCGGCTGAAAATAACAAACATGTGTAATATCCTGTGTCTGTGGCCATCATACACTACCCGATTTTCTGTGGAATATGTCATCTGTAATCTGCAGACTGGCTCTGACTATCCTCAACTAGCATCAACTTGTTTGTTATTTGTGTAGTGTGTTCCATGCTTCTGATCACTTACATATCACAGTACATATTTTCTTAAAAAGATTCATTATTTAGGGCATTTTATCATTTGTGAACATAGCACAAACATCCTGTTTCTGATATATATATATGTACTCACTTCAGCATGTTAGCGGATTCTCGAATCAACTCAATAATGTGCTGGTGGGTAGATCCCTCAATACTGATTCCATTTACTGACAATATAATGTCACCTATCAAAGAGAGAGAGAGATAAGAAAATAAAATAAATAAATAAAGAGCTCAATACTCAGGGCTGCCAATTTCATCACACCACACACAAATGCACTAAGAGAAATCCATGCAAATGTAATACACTCACATGGGCACAGTGCTCAGCACATCAACCTTTCATGCAATGGGAGTAGTGAATGTAATGCTGTAAGCAACACTTTTCATAACACTTTCACGTGTAGTATAGAATCAAAACAAAGAGTCCAAAACAAAAAATACAGATTATTTTCAAATGAGTTTTGGTGTTAAAAAATAAATAAATATTAAAATTATAAATGAACCTCAGGAAATATTAATGCACTGAATTTAAATGATAGTGGTCAGACAGAATTTAGTGCTATCTATTGAAAGAAAAGTAACACATGAGAGAGCATGAATTAACAATCCACAAGACCAAATAGAGCAATAAATCATCTATGTTAAAAGTAGATGGCATGTAGGCTGGTGGGAAAGTGCCATGTAAACAGGGTCAGGTCAGATGGGTGGAGTGAGTAACGCTCTAAAAAACGGAAGCGGAAAACCTGCTCACCGGCAGTCAAACCTGCAGTTTCGGCTGCACTGCCATCCTGCACACTGCAAACAAATGTACACATCTCCACCATACTGCTGTTCTTCACCTTGAGACCATACGTCTGCACAGAGAAACATAAATCCCAATGGCACATTTAAAATGACCCTGTTATATGGGTTGTGGTCATGTATTAGAATTAAGTTAGCGGATCAGGTCCACATGTAATGATGACTAATGTAATAATTACATTGGGATTTTTTTTTTCTGCAAGAAAAATTCACTAAAATTCATTACCACACTATATTAAAGGGCCATTGCAAAAAGTCATTTGTTTGCAAGTCATTTCTGTGGTATGTTGCCATGGGAATGAAATTCACAAATTAGCCTAGATATAATTCATGAGACTGAAGTACTTATTAATGTGAAATTGCACTGTTAAATAAATTATAAATAAGCATGCATTTAATGCGGTGTGAAGCACTGGTTATGAGTGGTTATGAGTGAAAAACATACCTGAACTTCGAATCCAAAGGCTTCATTGTCTTGTTTCTCCAATATAACCATTGTTCTGTGCAAAACAGGAGAAACAGGCATTGGAAGATTTCAGGGACATCAGATTTTCACAATGAAGTGAATCAGTAAATTAGTCTTACCTTTGAGGATCTGTATAATCCACTAGAGTTGTAGAGTGTGTTCTGTGCAGCTGCAAAACAGTAATTCTCAGATTAAATAATGAGCAACCATCTGAAATTCTGAACACCTGCAAGGATCCTGCACAAATGTTTGAACAAATTAAAAAAAAAAAGAAAAACTTTTTTATCCATTAACATTACTTTTTACATTTACATTTTGACAAACTTAGTGTTACACCTACAGTTGTCAAGCTATATAGATATAATCCCTCAGCATTTATTTTGCCATCAAAACAGATATAATATAATTATATAACTGATTGTCTCACCTTACTGCGTGATAATGCTCCATCTTTGATCTCTTCAGTATTTGAATTTTTGGCACTGCTGAATGAACGTCGTCTCCACAGTATGTTTTTCTTCTTTGGAGAGTTGTCAATTATGTAGCTGTCCAGGCTGCTCAGCTGTTTTAAAGGTGCTTTAAAGTTTTTATTGGATGTCATCATGGCTACTTATTCATTGAACCGCAGTGCATGCAGCTGCAGGCTTCAGTGTAACCTGTCTGTAGTATACACAGCGGATATACCCGTGTCACGTGAGTGTCAGGAAGTAAAGACATTGAGAATCAGTGTGTGGGTGTATGTTAACCATTTTATATAGTTCCTTTTTCCTCTTCTCTCTTCTTTCACTTTTTTCATCTTTGCCTAGTGTGCTGAGTAAACCACCTGATTCACTGAGGTTCAAAACTTCCAAATAGAATCAGAAACAAAGAGTTGTCAGTCGTTACATAGAAGTGGGTAGTGGTGGGAGGGTGATGTTGTAGTGTCCCTTCAATTAGTAGGGACAGGTCACCAGACTCGGGGCATATCTTATTCTCATGATGCATTTTTCATTTATATGAATTTTTGCTGTTATTTATTTATTTAAAATTGAGTGTTATGTTTTTTACACCTTATAAATATCTCTTCATTGTAACGCATGCTCTCAGAATCCAAATGCAAACAAAAAAAAGATTAATTCATTCATGACCTCAAGACGTGACAATCAAAAAAATAAATAAATGAACCTTGATCTGAAGTAAACCACCACTAAGCTGACTTATGCTAAATGACACCATTGTCTCTCACAGCAGAATCTGAACTGTTTTCATAGTTGAGTTTCCATTAATTCTGCTATTTTTCTGTGGTGATATTGAAAAGTTGATTTGCCTATATCCTTTTCCTATTTAGCACCCAAACTTTTCTGCTCAGGAGGCACATAACACGCATAACATTTTTAATCCACCTTTTTTCTTGATGTAAAAATGGGTGCAGCCATTCATAAATTCTATGGGTGTAGCTTCTGGTCTCATCCGTGTCCAGCTATTTTGAGCTGTACAAAATTGTTAGTTTTGCAGCATGACATTGAAAATTGGTGTGTCTTAGCATATTATTATTATTATTATTATTATTATTATGTATTATCTTAATTATGAACACACTGGGTTGAAGTGCAAATTGTTTCACTGGTAACTGCACATTGTATTCTCATTATTTACCTACAGTGTCTAGCGAACCAGAAGCCTCATCGATAGACTTACTTCCACGTTAAGGAAATAAATTATGGATAATTCAAATTCCTTAAGTTGTTAGGCTGTAATTAGGACAAACATGTGGACAAGAACAAATTCTTACCAAACTCTTATGTGTATGCTAAGTCTGTGGACTAATGATGGTGGAACTAAAAAAACTGCAACTAAAAAAAACGACAACATTGGACAACGTTGTGCTTTAGGTCACTGATAATTCAGTCTCTATGATTTCCTAAACAGCAGCTCACCAGACACCAGAGCTATTTTCCTTCATCAGATGTGAAGATGAGAAGGTCAAGTAACTTTGCAAGCATATGCCAACTTATTCTGCTAACCATAAACCTATCCTTACAGTCTACTTTGAGAGTTTATAGACAAAGTTATAATAGTTGACAATAGTTGACATAGTTACAAAGGTGCAGTAATATTTTCTATGACGCCTTTATAATACATTATATTACCTTGATATAATGAATGCATAAAAAAAACCTTATGTTATATTGTTTCATTAATAATCATAAAAACAATAATAATACATTACATATCTGTGATTTTTTAGGAGTATGACAGTTTATAACACAAACGAACACCATATTAAATCTACTTCATTTATAATATATCATATTGTTTGTTTTAGATCTGCACAGTACTTGAAAAAAAATGCAATGTTTATTATATAAACCTAAGAGTATTAGTAGACTTAGGTAGGGTAGGAAGCATGTGTTCACATACTTGTAAAGTATGTCTGTTGAGGAACCATAACAATAGAGTTTTTGCAAAGCAGACACACTATTAATTCTCTAATGAAGCCCAGTTGACATGTAGTTGAATAGTTACAGCTCTTCTAGGAGTTCAACAGCTTTCTAAAGGATACCATCGAAATATCACATGGTTATAATCTCATATGGTTATAATCCAGTTTTAGCATTAAATTTCATTAACATGAAAGCTGCCAATGGATCACTTTAAAACATATTTGAAACCTGATTTAGTGACACATAGTTGTAATCGTTTAGATTTTTGAGACTTGTGTTGGGAATACACTCTAAACTGATTTCAGTGGTAAAGGTCTGCACTAATACCCATATCATTTTGAATTCTCATCTCAAGAACCCTCATCAGATCTTCAGATATGTGACACCATTGATGCATCATCTGAAGAGGCCTGTTGATTCAAGGAAATGTTAGACCAAACCACAGATATGTAACGTATTTTCCAGTGCACACTAAAATCAGCCAAGGGTCTAAGATACAGACAAACAACACATGCATAAAAAAATGCTCACATGACTGTTTAACAGTTAGACTGAAACTGTCATATCTGCAGGTTATTGAGGCAGAACTACCTAGTTTAGTCATCAGTCAGGATGTTTCAGGGTTAACAGCTGAAGGTAACTTTGGGTCAGAGCACACCAAAGAAATGAGAGGGAAATTACTTCCTCATAACTTAATCTAAAGAGTCAGGCAATTAGTTTATTTATTTATTTATTTAATTTCTATTGCAGAACTCAAGAAGATATTTAAAGGAACTTTGGTAACACTTTACAATAAGGATACATAAATAATCATGTACTAATGCCTAAATTAATACTCAATTGATCACATACTAATGATAATTACTAACAAACTAACAAAAAGCTAACAAAAAGCTATGATTATGACTGGAATCATACAGATTCATGCATGAATAACGGCAACCTTAACTACATGTTAGTACATGCTTGATAGTTAATGCATTAATTAACATTTATGGGTAAACTAAATCAAACAGCCTCTTTAAGAAGGAATAAGAAATATACTGACTTTAAAATGAATTTATACAATTTAATACTATCATAATTTGAGCATTTGACATCTAACATCTTTGTCATAAACATTATTCGGTGGCAAATGATTAGTTGATTGTCCCCATCAAATGTAGAATATATAAATACAGTTATGACTTATTTTGTCTGTTTTATGCCGCCCTTTAAACTCACCTTATTGTGACTTATACACAGATTAACAAAAACTAAAAAGCCACAAAGATCATTTGTAGAACAATTCCTAACGAAATGCTCAGACTGGAAAGAGTTCACTCTCCATCCAGACACAGCCATGATGATCTTGTACCTGAAGTAGTTAACAGTGCATTAATTATGATTTGGGCCCCCTCAAGTAAAGTCATGTCATAAAGATGCCTCAACAAATTATGAACCCATGTTAGTTAATGACTAGTCTCAGCCTCATACGTCACACCCACGGAACGTTGGCTAAACGTCTGATACATATGGTACACTTTTCTGGAAACACTTCAGCAGTGTCGAAGTCGTCATCTGATGTGTTGCGAGTGTCGCGTTTATTTTCGGTCCGCCGGGAAACAAAGCGCAGATGTGTGATTGTGGGAGAAAAACTGTTGTGTTTACATGAGTGACAATGAGCATCAAGATCAGCTAAATGCTGGATTCTCAAAAGTATGCGAGGTTCACGGCACAGACTCTTTAAGAGATGTCCAGAAGTTTTCTATTATGGAAGATTAAGCGAAGTACCCAAGTTAACCGAGAAGGAGATATCAGCCACGTTCGCAGGCAAACATGAAACAATAGACGCTGACATTGCAGCTGGCCAATTCAGTATTGTGTTCGGTTCTCCAGAATTGCTTGTGGGTGTTAAAAAGGGGAGAGATATGCTTTAAACAAATGTTTACCGCAAGCGTCTCATCGGGATATTCCATGCTGACTTGTTGCACTCCGATCTGTTGTTGTGGGGACCACGCCATGTCCTGAAACGTGACGCTGAATGAAACGAACTGTGATTGGTTGTTTGACATGTCGGTCAAACGGCCTTATGTACGGGCCTTGGCCAAAGAAAGCCACTATGAATTCCAGACCTTCAGCCGTCAGTCTGATATACGCGAGACTAGTTAATGACTAGTTAATAATGAGTTTGATGTTACAAAGAAAATTACAAAGAAATGATCCACAAAGTATTAAAGACTACAGATTGGAATCTTATTTAAAGACCAAAGATAAGTTAAAATGTTAAACAGAACTACAAATCAACCATTGTAACAGACGCTCAGAGTCGTTCCGATCCATGTGCAAGGCTTTATTCAAAGATAGTAACAGGCGGGAATCAAAATCAACAGCAAACAGGTCTGTAGTTGGCAGTCCGAGAGCATAATGCATCAAACAAGAGTCACAAAGGCAGGAGGCAAGAATCACAGTCGAGATAAACAGTCCAGGGTCATACACGGGAAAATAAGCTCAGTAATGCCTCCATAGGATGATAAGACTTCGCAATGAGATAGTCCAAAACTGCGCCTTATAAAGGTAAGTAAACAAGCAACACCGGGCGCAAATCAGCCGAGGTACGTGGGGTAAAAGGGTCCGGGTAGGAACTAATATTCCAGTGAAGGTTCCCGCTGCTGGCGATCAGAGAGGGCCACAGAGGTGCCGTTGGTGTAACGATCAGCTGGAAGTGCCAGTCCGTTCGGATGGCACTTCAGCTTTCTACAGGACTATCTTTGTGTTTTTCCC
>JAUCMS010019121.1:0-18800 GCA_032357445.1 Enteromius radiatus
GATGTTAACGTTTCATGTCGGTTTGGTACTTTGCTTTGCTCTTCGCGGTTTTCCTTTGTTTTTTCATTTAATAAATGAGTTTCTGCCTCCGTGTCCTGCCTGCCTGTCTTGGAAAGCGAGAGCATGAGTCACTTCAGCCGGCATCGTGACAGTAAGTAATAATTGACAAGATTTTCATAATAATATATAATATTTTGTTGTAGTCACAACACTGATCCAGAACAGTTTAACCCAAATATTAGAGTGTGTTCAGCACATTTATGGAGGATGGACTCCTAAAACCTGTAGAGTATATGCTGGCTGTGCACAGAGACTATAAAGTGGAGCAATTCTACCTCTGCAAGGACATTCTACCTCTTGTGCTTTTGACTCACAACCTTTAAGTAAGTTACGTTTTCTTATTAAAAGAACCTGCTACTTACTATTCAAACACGAGTTTTGAGCAGTGAAGGAGAGTGCTTGTGGTTTGTCGGTACTCCAATCACGAATGCAGACATGGTGTTATGTTTACGAGGCATGATGCAACACAACGCATAAAAAGACAGTATAAGTCATGATAATCAATAATTATGTCTCCACTGGATGCAACAAATGCCTCGTTTGTAATGCGTTTTATTGTCTTTGTCATATCGCCAGGACCCAGCATCACGTCATCGTAAGGAGCGTAACATTTCCGACTGCTTATGGTATTTGGCCAATCACAGAGCACTGGATAGCTAGCCAGTCAGAGCTCACCTTGCTTTTTTAGAGCTTTGTGAAAATCAACCCGTTTCAGGAGGCGGAGTTTAGAGGAGAAAATAATGTTTTTTGCACCTTAAACTGCATAAACACATTGCATTACACCAAATACACAAAATAATGTTCTTTTTAGCAACAACACATGACCCCATTAATTTCAGCCATATTTGAGAGGGAGTGATCATGATGAAACATTCAGTCACTTGGTATTTGGAAAAAGCATTTGGGAAAGCCCTTAATGTGCTCTTTAAAGAACACCCAGACTTAAAACTGTGAAATGTATAGAAAATTCACTAAAATATAATATCCTCATAAGACGCCGCAGGGTCTTGCAGAACTTGGGTGAATGTTGTTTTTATTATTGTTCGTTACTGACTACACTGCACTACACTGGCACTTGCTCCCTCACCCGTACCATTACGTGTCGATTTCACAATCCATCTAATGCTAAACAAATGAGAGTGGAGGGGGGCTGTCCATACAGCTGCTGTTGTGCATGTGCCAGGGAGGAGCTCCAGTTAATTACTCCACTAATGAACAAGCGACAGATCGTCTTATACTTCGCCTGCCATGAGACTAGACTGGCTAATTTGTGCTAAGGGCTGGCCATCTCTTCCAGTCATGCACTGCATCTGTCAGTTGACCACCCATGTGACCAGCTGCAGTCCTGCACAACCAAAAATCAGAGTCAGCGCATGTCATCACAGCAGTCTTACAGTGGAGACGTCTCCCGTAAATCACCAGCTTTGCAGCTCACGGCAAAGCCACTGCAAGCCCTCGGCACACTGTACATTCAAAGCAGAGCATTCTGCATGATTCAGCTGTTTGTACAATGTCGCCTGTAGATATTCAACATGCTATTGTGCTCTTCGGATGCTTCAACAGCCACAGACTGTGAGGAGGATTGAGAAGGGGAAATGGATTGGAAGGCTTGAAGGCTTAGATGTCGCTTTTTATCATTTTTTATAGTAGGAAGCACAGTATTACAGATGAGTGCTATGTTGCAGCTGACATGATATGCAAAGATGAATGAATCCTTTTGATTTTTAAAAATCAGTCCCCTCTACATATGTCTAAGCCTAGTGAGCTGGCCTGCTCTGTGCATAGACACCTGTCTACTACAACAGCATCCAGACTGAAGTGAGCCACATACAGTAGGTGACTGATGTGACAGTACATACTTTACAGTATGCAAGTGCCCCATGTGTCATAGAAACACATGACCCGAGTCAGGCTACAATAAGCATAAATATACATGACACACACAAATGTTGGGTAAAATTGGGTACTGTATGTTTTAAAATAGATTTATTGGCCTCATGCTTCATCCTCAAATACATGCATTAATTAATTAAACGTTTCCTGACCAAAATACAGTTGCGCAAGATGCTTACTTTTTGATACAGCCTTGATTGGTTTTTAACCATTTATGTAAATGTAGTTCCTGTAAGCTCAGCTCAGTGTGACCCCAGCATCTTTCCCATGATACATTCAAAATTCTAATAAAGAGATATGACAAATTCACTACATGCAAAGTACCACCTCAAAAAATGGATGACTTGCATAGCTTTAGAGATGAAAGAAACCTTTTAAACAGAATTGATGCTTTGTGAACACTAGCTTAAAGTGCCCCTATAATGGGTTATGAAAGGTTTATATTTTGGTTTTGGGAGAGTCAACAGGTTGACCTGCATGCATGCCCAAAACACTTTCATTTTTTTATATGAATTTATTTTTACCACAACAACTCCCAAACGAATCGATCAACAATTAATTTTTTCAAACCCTCAGTGATTGGCCAATTTCATTTAAAGCAATGGGCTTGGGGCTCGTTTTGAAAAATTAATCGTTTCAATGACTTGACTCTTTCTTTTGAGAGATAATAACTTAATACTCAGGGCTCTTTCAGATTAAAAACTATGCATGAAAGGGCATTTTCGAAAATCTTTAATTATACAGCATAAGTATACATAATCTCGAATAGTCCTTTAAATTTCATGTTGGTTTTCCTAAACTCCTAAAAATGGGGAAGAACCGGTTGGCTCTTTGCAACAGGGTAACAAAACCATCCATCAAAACAGCTGTGACCACTGTGAAGTCCCACATTACATAAGTCTGCCACTGTGTGCATGTCATATGTGAAATGCAGAGGGCCTGTTGTTATTTTTAATCTTTGTATACAGCTTCACGGGATGTCTGAACCAGCTGCAGATATCCCATTGGCTGAGAAATCGTCTTCTGCACGCAATGATAAAAATCACGATTGAGAAAAGAACTTGTGCAAAACCTGCTCCCCTGCTATTTTATCTCTCGGTTTCCCATTTTTCTCTCTTCTCTTTCTCCTACGAGGCCAACTCTCACTTAGCTTTTTCCTAACCGTTATTCTGTCTAATGTAATGAATCTAGATAATAACCTTCGCAACAGAAAGAGGGCATGAAAGATTCATTTGAATGCTAAAATAAAAACCGTTCTCCATAAGTTAACAATAGCAAGTTTCAACTGAAACGTCACATCTTGTGCTTTCTCGGCACTAAACCTAACGTCTCCACGGCTGCCCAGTCTGTTGTTTCTCAGCATTTAATTCCAAGTCACATTGTGCCCTTGAAAAAAGCTCATCATCATTAGTCTAGAGCTGCATTTGCTCAACACACGCTTGCTCATTTGGTTCACTCTGAGCTAATGGTGCCTTCAGTGTCACGCCACTCAATCAAAGTCCTGGTCTCTAGGCCTCTCTTTCAACGTGGCATCACACATTTGTGCGAATGCCATGGAGCTGTAATTCAAATTGATTCTCTGAATATGACAAATGGTCGTTTAGTAGCTCGGCTAAGATCATTGAGACTGTAATATTTCTTAGAGCACATCAAAGCTCAGTTTTAATAGAGATGAATAGAAATGGAGATCTAAAAGAGAAATCTCCATTGCAGACCTTGAATATAAACCGCCACGGGCACAAACATCTACAGTGCCAGTGTTGGCCTACCACTGAGGCAGCTAATAGGAATAAACCCAACTGACATTTAATGGGTGTTTATTTTGGAGGAAAACTTGTGAAGGTGGCTGGGATGCCTTGTGTATGTTAAACGATGTCTAAGTCTCATGTGGTCTGCTAAAGAGTCGTCAGAATTGTTTTGCATTCTGCTTTAGAAGTATTAAACAGCTCAAAATACTGGAACCATAGCAACCAGCTACTATAGACTTTTGCCGCCCTATTTCATCTGCTCTGTATTTTGTTGTAAATGATCGCCTGATGCCGAACTCTTGTGCACAAACACAAAAAACTGACCTGCACTTCTACAAATATTCTCAAATGGCAGCCTGTGATATTAACATTTACTGTGGACTGTAATTAAATTAAAAGCTTTTATGTGCTTTAGCAAGCTACTTTGAGTCAATTCAGTGGGTGAAAAGAGTTGCATGCAAATAAATACTGGGATTGGGATGAAACTTTCAGTGTTTTTATGTACTCTACCAGCCGAATAGTTCACCTGAAAATGGCAGAGAAGCTTATTTCCTTAATCGGAACAGATCTGGAGAAATTTCATCACTCGCTCACTCAATGGATGATCAGCAGTGAATGGGTGCTGTCAGAATGAGAGTCCAAACAGCTGATAAAAACACAATAATCCACAAAAAAAATCAATGCGGCTCATCAATTAACATCTTGTGAAGTGAAAATCTGCTTGTTTGTAGAAACAAATCCATTATTAAGATGTTTAAACTTTAAAGTGTTGCTTCAGGCCAAAATGCCTGAAAAGTGATCTGTCCATATTGTACTTCCTACAGTGAAAAAGTGCATCCCCTGTTATGTTCTCACAACAAAATCCGCCAATATATTTCTTAAGAACTGTTCCCTTTCAGTCGGTCACTCCGAGTCACGACGAATTGGGATCTCGCTTCGAGAGAAGCGGCTGACATTTTTGTTCCAAAAACCCATCAATATGCTTCAGAGGACATTGTGTGGATTACTTGTGAATTATTGTGATGTTTTTATCAGCCGTTTGGACTTTTATTCTGACAGCACCCATTCACTGCAGAGCATCCATTGGTGAGCAAGAGATGTAATGCAACATTTCTCCAAATCTGTTCAGATGAAGAAATAAACTCTAAAAATCTACATCTTGAATGGCTTGAGGGTTAGTACATTTTCAACAGATTTTCATTTTTGTGTGAACTATCCTGAAAACTGTACGTTTATAATTTAGAGCTTCATTTAAAATAATTTTTAATCAAACTGTATTTGTAACATTTACACTACTGATTATAAACAAGCAAGGGCAATACAGGAACCTGGGTTTTTTAATCTAAACATTAACTGTAGTCTGGTGTATTATTTAAAGGTCTAAACATCATCTGGAACAGACTGTGTATGCGAAAACGTGCATCTGTATACTTTGACTGTAAAATGTCTAATGCAAAAAAATAAAACCAATGCCCTTGAGTTGAAGCATGCATAAAAACACTTACCATACAGGACAGGACACGCATTTAAGCAAAGCTGCTAAAACTAATTGTGCAGGAACATTTCTTAAGCATTTGGGTCAGAGAATAACAATTAGTTATTTGCACAACTCAAGTCTTCATCCAGGAGAGGTTGATGGTTTAAGTAATTATGTTTATATCAATCAAATATTTGTAGTACAGCCAGTCCAGTGGATAAGATTCCTCTTCGATCAAAGAACAATTTCAGTCCTGTGTTCAATTCCCTAACTCAATTCCCCATTCAATCATGAAAAGAAACAAGTCTTTTAAAGCGGTCTGCACTGAAAGTTTTTCTTCTTCTTGGTGTATTAAACTTGAATCACAAAAACGCCTCACTTTTATTGGGTAAAGTAAGTCAGTTTTATGAGGATGGGCAAATGCGTGTGACCTCAACGCATTTCTTTTCCTGAGGAAGCTAAATATAACAGTAGCATTGCAAGACGAAATAAAATATTCCCACTAAAGTCTTCTAGATTTATTTAAACATTTACTCTTTAGCCAGAGTTTTATAGCAAGCTCACTTTTACATCACGCACTGTACTGTATACACAAATAAGCGGTCATACACACAATGAGCCATGCAGGTTATGTTAAGTTGCTTAATTTCACAGTAAACAAAACTTATAAATTCACTCTCCTCATGTATATCTTATGGCTGCTGCAATAAATGAAACATCACATGATTCCCAATGTCTGGACATCATGTAAATTACATGTTTTGATTATATCTAAGTCATGTCTCTGTGCCACCGACGTTTGGTGTCACGCCTCTTAATTATTTATTCATGCATTCACTTGCATGCATTTATTCATGCGCTTTTTAATAAAATGTTCTGCAAGCATTTGCATAATACATCAGATACGTAAATAAAATATAATTGCTAAATAGTACAGAATATTTTACATGGACATTTCCCTATCATGACACATAAACAAATTCCATTTTATACAGTATATACACCTAATAGTGATGCATTACTGAATTTATCAGGACAAATGTGATACTATATAACCCTACAGAACAATTATTAGTAATGCTGTTTTGTTGTTTCATTATATGATTATATGAATTTATTATATGCAGCAGAACAAACAACAGAGAAACAGTCTTTCGATAAATTATCTGCATCCTTGATGAATTTAGTTATTGAACAGTTTGTTTCCCTCTCTGAGGTCTGAAGCCACACATATATGTCACACAACATTGTTGGTAACCCATTCCCAAATGGTTTCTATATTGCTTTGAGGATATTTGTAGTTCAGAGGCACAAACTGCTGATGAGGTGACAGAAGATAAACCTGCAAACAGCATGGCTCATTGATTATGACACTGTCACATGATTTCTCCTCCATGAATGAGAGGCGCTGTTCACTCACCAGGAGCGTGACTGATTAACACATGGAAATTTATGCTGAAGGCTGACGTTACATCTTTATTTTCACATATTAGAGAAGATGCTGCAGTGTACATCAACTGCGGTGGAGATCTAAGTGATGCTTAAGCACTCGGCTGCCTCCTCAGTATTTTCTAATTAAAGACAGTGCAGGCTTTAGCAAAATGGAGCAATAAATCACCCGTTCTCAGGTGCATTGCCTATGTGTGGCATTTTACTGTCAGTTAAAATGACTGCGCCTCCCCTCAATATCTCTGTGCAGAAAAACCTCACCTCAAAGTGGAAAAAAATATATAGCTCACTTCAGACGCCCAAATTAGGTCTTGCCTTATGCATTCCCCTTGACCCCTTCAAGTACAAAAGTCAAAGACCAAACCACACCATAGATCAAGTCTAATGACCTTTGGGTGCAACATTTCTATATTGTCTTGAATTCTATTGTAAAGCATGAATGAAACTACAGTATGGGCTATAGGCGATCTACACTTTCACCAAATCATTGACCCTGCAAATGGACAAAAACTAAATTACTGCATATATTTAACTACATTTGCTTTATTTTGAAACATTAGGCATGGAAGCATTGCTCTAATCATAACTACAGGAAGCTAATTCTGTTGACATGAAAATGCAATAAAATTCAAAAACTTGAAAATTGTACAAACACCCTTACCTTGCACAATAAAAGCTTTGTAATGCATAACAAATAAAATAGAACGGAAAATATGGATATGTTGTTTATAAGCATACAACTTTTTCACTTATTTCAGTTAATTTCATATAAAGCGAGCTTAGCTAATAGCACCGACAGTGTAAACATCGCTACAGCCACAAAAAGCAATATTATGAAGCTGAGCAAGACTGACTCATTTGCGCTGGAACTGCTCTGACTGATTCAAACTCGAGTCGTGACTGTTGAATCTTTGTGAATCTTTAGATTCAGATTGGGGCTTTGGTGCGACTATCTTGAATCAACCAATTGGGTAAAAAAAAAAAAATTTTTAATAACTGATCGCTGCAATTATACCAGAAAATACAGTGGTAAATTAATATAGAGTTTCCGAAATTAAAAGAATCTTTTCGGTGAAGCGGCTCACAAAGATTAAATGATTTATGTGGCATGTCTTTGTTGTTTATCATTGAACTATCAGAGCTCGACTGTGAAAAAGTTATGACTGATGCATCAAGAAGTTAGAAGACTAATGTGAATATTGGCGATATGGTGACATTTTCAGAAATATATAGATTTGTTTATGTGTCTTTTGGACACCACTGCGTAACAAAAATAGCTATATTAGAAATGCGCCATTGAGACATATAGGCTTTTATACGCAAGTTACAATTGTTGCATAATTTAAAAAACAATCCATACAATTATTTCTTTTATGGAGATAAAAAATAAGTAGGCTAGTATTTGACTTTTTAAGTTATCTGAAATGGCAGCCATGTGAGGTGACGTATATTCTGGAGATAATTGGAAATTATATATTATTTATTTTTACCCCATTAGCAATTAAATTTATATATATTTATTTTTATTTTTTTTTTTTCTAAAATGAATGCACACACATCATCACTGAATTTTGGTGTTAGATTTATTCTTGAATATAAAAACCTATTATTTCTTTGGAATAAAATGTGAATTACCTAATGAATAGTTTATGTTAATGTTGACTTTAAAGTCACAAGTATGCAAAGAATCTGAAATGCCAGCTGATTAATAATTTTAAGGCTGACTGTCTCGTAATACAACAGTATCTCAGCAGCATTGAAAAATGACACTTTCTTAAAATCTAATTTGCTCACACAGTCACAGGGCGTATGTAATTTTATTGATAAGCGGGGACTGGGACAGGAGACACTTCTTTATCTGTATTGTGCCGGGGAATGTTCTTATCTGCTCTAGGCTCCACACAGATGGCTATAAGGTGACTGGCATGAATACTAATAACTTATTGCTCTGCTCTTCATAATGCATAATGAGTGAGTCGTCTTAAGTGGAGTGTCTAAAGCTGACAAAGATCCGCTTGTTTTGTTCTCAAAGAAGAGCACTTTGTGCAAAGTGGCTTGTATGTTCCATTAGCAAAATGTCAGCTGATCTTCTAATACTCTTTACTTCTTGACATTTCTGAGGATCGATATAAGTGCCACACAGAGTAGATCATCATATTACATGAAGAGCCACTACTCAATTGGAACTACATGGCATGGCTTAAAAACAGTATTTTGTCTTGTTTTCCAGTACAAAAACATTAAATAAAATGTGTACAAGAAGATAGGTTTACTTAAATGATACATAAAAGGTCATTTACCAAAAACAAACAAATGATTAATAAATAATTAATTATGTAGAAAATGCGGAATTAACCGTACTTTGTTTCTGGAATGCCACTTCAAACGAGAAATAACTTTTGTTACGGGAATAATACACAATAAATAAGAACAGACTTGTTCTCTGAAAATAAGAAACAGGCTTTAAGGCTCATTATTGGTCATCATTAATAAAAATGTCACAAATAAAAGATTTAGTCATACGCTCCACTTATTTAATTATTTTTGACTTGTTCCTTTTTTTCCCCTTAATTATCATCAAAATTATCCATTTGTCCTTGAAAAAGACGGAAAGCCTGAAACAGTGAACACCCTTTGACTAAGGAGTAACTATGACAGACATTAATTTACAGAATTTCACTTGAGGCTAATCGTATGGATGATTCAATCCATCCAATATTTTGCAGTTGACTCAGGAACTAACTCCTCATTAGATCAGGAGAGGGAGGCAGTGGCTTAAAAAAGCCTCGACACTCAATAGACAAATGCCAGAGAGAAATCTAATTAAATTTATTTAAAGCTGAGATGTGTCCCTCCCCACAGTCCCTCTAAACACACGGACATACATTTAAATGCAATGGAAATCTCCTCCATTAGGCCAGAGTGCATTACAGGGTCATAAGCAAACCTACGTCAAAACATAAGTTCTTTGCATGACATCAATGCTCAAAAACGCTAATCAACAAAGCGTCAAGTAAAGTCTCTTTCAATTATGTGACAAAAAATATTGAATTTCATATGTATATTCAGAATTCAGAGTGATAAAAAATTATTTGTGATTTTAAAGGAATGGTGAAAGTGTGACGTAAGCTGCCTTGGAAAACCCAGGATACATTTTTAAAAAACTTAGACTGTGTTTAACTGAAATAAGGTGGTCATATACACCTAGGATGAGTAAAGTATGGCGTAATTTTTGGGTGAACTATTCCTTTAAAGGAACACGCCACTTTTTAC
Organism: Enteromius radiatus; assembly: GCA_032357445.1. Lineage (NCBI taxonomy): Eukaryota > Metazoa > Chordata > Actinopteri > Cypriniformes > Cyprinidae > Enteromius > Enteromius radiatus. The sequence goes on from JAUCMS010019121.1 coordinate 9,901, forward strand.
ACGCCATTCAGCTGATCTTAGGGTCTGGCGATAGCACTTTTAGCTTTAGCTTAGCATAGATAATTGAATCTGGTTAGACCATTAGCATCTCATTTTACAGAAGAGTTTAGATATAAAACTTGACTCGTCTATAGTTTTATTGTGTACAAAGACAGACAGAAAATACTCTAACCCTTGCTGCCGTAATATCATTGCACATGTTGCAGCCATGGTACTCAGAGTCCTAGGATTATTACGCCAGAATGAAAATATAGTTCCTAGCCATATTGGCCTATAAACTTTTCATTTTCTGTCTTAGCACACAAAAAAAAACTACAGAGTCCATTTTTAAACAGGAATAAACAACTAAACTCTTTGGTCATTTTTGAGCAAGATGCTAACAGTCTAATCAGATTCAATGATCTATGCTAAGCTACAGCTAAAAGCGCTATCACCAGACCCGGATATCTGCTGAATGGATTCAAAAATGCTCTTTTAAGTCGCTTTGAAGCCCCTTGGTTGAGAACTCCTAATGTAGATAGCAAAGGGGCTGTCGTGACCTAATGGATAGGGAGCTGAGCTTGTAACCCAAAGGCTGCAGGTTCGAGTCCCAGGTCCGGCAGGGATTGTGGGTGGAGGGAGTGAATAACCAGCGTTCTCTCCACCTTCAATACCACGACTGAGGTGAGACCCTTGAGCAAGGCACTGTTCCCCCAACTGCTGCCCGTGCACCGCAGCAACGGGTGTGTGTGTGTGGTTGTTCACTTCTCACTGCTGTGTGTGTGCACGATGGATGGGTTAAATGCAGAGCCACAAGTCACTTCACTTCAAAGCTTGCATAATTCAGCTCAAAAGCCTCCATTTACTCTCTGTATAAAATAATTTTGCTCTAGGAAAAAAATAAAATCATCAAAGAATCTCATTTGTGGTTTTTCTTTCTTGTAGGATTCAGTGTGTGATTCAATCCACAGTTGTTAAGCTTTGCCAATCTGATTGGAGGCGATATTACTTCCTATTTTGGCAGATGAGCATGCTGTCTTTGATTGCATTTTGCAATATTCTGCATGACAGATGACGCCAACACAAGCCTCGAGTAAGGACTGTGGCCATTATCTCAAGTTTGACCTACTACGTCTGTATGGCTGACAAACAGAATAAAAGCGCCAGAGATTCATTTGGTATGCTGTAAAGCACTGATTCTTTTGACTCCTTTAACATTGTGGGAGCAGTGGTCACTTGTGCTCGGTTTCTGAACCAAAACAGATGTACAGTAATTGAGCAGGAATGGTTTAAATGTCCAGTAATTAAATGTGAAGTGTGTAACCAGCTGGGACATTTGCTGACCTCTGCCTCCTAGACTCCGGCTAGCGTTCACCATCCTGAATGTGCTTTGAATTTAGGATTTGCACCTGCTCGAGTAAGTAACGGTATTCTATGCAGATAAAAATCCTTTTGTTGAACCCACGGTCAAGTTATACCGGAAAAGAGCATTATGTAAATGAATGGCCTTGTGAGTGCATAACACGTAATGCGTCTCAAATGCAAAGCAGTTTTGTTTGTGCAGAGGAAACACGTACTGTATAAAGTTAGGTGGGAAAGCACCTACCAGCTTTTCCCTTGGCTGTCTAATCTTTCACGATGAAGTGTCCTGGAAGGCAAGGAACCAGCATTTTCCCCTTGGGTTGCTGTCGTAATCTTTCACTATCCACTGGTCCATGGTTATACAAGCACAAAATTACATCTCCAAGACCGGCCGTTTGCTGGAGTCTCTTATTTGATAGCATTCCTGTAGGGTAAAACTGAAAGGGAGGAACTCGATTACAAGCAGAAGCCTTCGCTGTGAATCTCCCCAGTGCGTTCAGCGCTCTTTTTGATGAGATTATGGTCCGAATCTTGACTGGCAGTTTTCAGCTGACCTGGTAACTTGGTCACTTTCTATAAGTGACACACTGTATTGGCCAAGTGAGAATCCAGATATAAAGTCAGTGGGGTGAAATATATGCTTGACTGCTGAGCAGTGTGGGATGTTCTTTCTCTCCTGAGCCTCTTGTGACCCTAAAGAAAGAAAGCTCAGGGATGTCTCTCGAACAAAACCTTGAGGAATGGCAGGTCCCTCCAGACTGAGATGCTGGTGTACCTTTTGTCCTTGATATACATCAGATGTAGACATCTCTCTCAGTTACTCACCTGACTGCTGCCGCATCGAAAGCACATGCTATTCCGCATTATATCATCCTGTCTACTAAGATGCTTTCACCTAGTTGTTAAAGAATAAAATAGAGAATAAATAATCGAGATGACATTGAATAAAAGCTTTTTTTAAATTTCGTTTCTGTTGAAAAATAAGCCTTGTGGTCAGTGTTATTTTAGTATTGTTTACTAAATTGTTTAGTATTTTCTAATAGTACTTCTGCTATTATCGTGTGGTGTTATAGAATGTTTTAGTAGTAAAATGAAACAAATTTTATAATTCAGTTTTTTGTGTGCTTTTGTCAATTTAAAAAATACAATCTAAATGTATTTAAACAGAGGATTATTGTTAATCTAAAATGTATATTGTTGATCAATATTAGAAATGCAAGTATTAGATATTAATATTATAAATATTAAACATTTTTTTTAATTTAATTTATAATTTTTTTTAGCACACTCTAGCACATTAATCTGATTAATTTGAGTTAAAACTAGCCTAATTTATTTACCTTTTTCATTGAATTTAAATCGAATTAATGTTATTAAACAATATTAGATATCAATATTATTGCAATTAACAACATTAGATATATCAATATACACTCACATACAACATATATTTTGGAAATATTTATATGAATATGCATTTATATATTTACAAATATATTTTTTAAATACATAAACATAGCATATTTTTCTTAAATATATACATACATACATGCATTGTATTTATAATAAAGTATATATATATACACACACACACACACACACACACACACAATTAATGTACACAATATGCACATGTAAATTATGTAAACAAAAGCTTTTATTTTGGATGCGATTAATTGCGATTCATCTTTTGACAGCACTGTTATACGCGTATCTTAAGATTATAAACAAATTTAAAACTCCATTTACATTTTCCATCTAATGCTGATATTATTTATATTTTGAGTATATGATATATTTTGGTTCCTGTTAACAACTGGATTGTCCCTGTTATGTCTAACGCTTACTTGAATTTGTTGACATGATGTTTCGGTGCCTGGAAAGCCTGTCTGAAACTTCTCTCAGAGGAATCTTCATACACAAACCCTGTCTAAGTCGCTGAATAAGTGGACAGCGAGGCAGCTGTCTTCGGTTTCGGACACAGCTGCTGACAGGTGCTCCGCTCACAGTTTGAGTTTATTTTTCATGTGTTGCAGAACACACAGACCTGTTATGCAGTCCGTCCACAGACACCCAGTGACCACTGCTTTCCGCACACGAAAAAACAATATGTCACTTTTATAATAAATGGCACAATCACAGATTGCATGAATCGTTTATGAAACCTATTACAAGGCCACTGCTGTGTGTCAGCGTTAATGTACAACGTTAGGAGTGTTTTGGCATTGATTCACTCAGGAACATCCTGCAGCCCACCCTAAAACCCATCTCTTTGCCATCAGCCAGTTTAGTTGCCATGACCAGGAGGACAGAACAATGCCTTATTATTTATGGTCACATCTAATCCACACTCCCTGCCACAGTATATTTCGCCTGATTTGGCCCATGGGTGGTGGATTTTTCTAAAAAATCTTTTGATCAAATCAGTTTTGACACTAGATTTTGAATCCCTTTAAGCAGGCTTAATTTTTGTCTATAATGGATGTGTGCATGCATGCATAATGTATGCCTGTTGAAAGGACAGCGTATGTCCCCCGTTCATTTCAATAAATCTCACAGTTTGCTCTACATTATTTGTGCAGCGACTGATGCTAGCACGTATATGCAGTTTCCCCGCTACGGTAGATCAAACCGTATCTGTCAATAAATTTGCAATGAAGTTTGTGAACATTTGAGAAAGTCGGCAGACAATTCAGCTCGTTAGATTCTAGCTTAAAACATCAGAAAGTTGCTTCCAAACTTGCTGCTTTATGTAAAGTACTTATAAATATTTATTTTCATGAATAAGATAATTATGGAAGTTTGTTACCACCACTGAAAAAAAAGACTGTTGCAATTTTTTTTCTTACAACAACTTTTTTTTTTAGAATTGCATGACATAAACTCGCAATTCTGACTATACTTCTTAGAACTGCATGATATAGACTCATAATTCTGCCTTTTTTTTAGAATTGCATAATATAATCTCACGATTCTGACTTTTTTCTTACATTTGCATGACATAAACTCGCAATTCTAACTTTTTTTTTTAGAATTGCATGCTATAAACTCACTATTCTGACTTTTGTTCCTCAAAATTGCATGACATAATTTTGCAATTCTAACTTTTTTCTTCATGACAAACTCTTAATTCTGACTTTTTGCTTAGAATTTCATGATATAAACTCGCAATTCTGAGAAATAAAGTCAGAATTGCAAGAGATTGCAAGTAATAAAGTCAAAATTGTGATAAATAATAATAAATAATAAAACTTGCAATTGTAAAAAAATTGTAAAAAAAAAGTATTTTTCCCCTATAAATTGGATTTTATAACTCACAATTACGGTTTATATCTTACAATTCAGAGAAAAGTCAGTTGCAATAGGAAAAAAATCTGAATTGTGAGTATATATATATATCATACAATTCTGACTTTATGTCTTTTGCTAGTTTATATCACACATTTGCAAGAAAAAAAGTTATAATTGTGTGATTAATACAGAAACCTTTTAATTTGTAATTTTATATATATATATATATATATATATATATATATATACACAGACAGACAGACAGATATTTTTTTGGAGGTGGAAACATGCTTCCATATGGAATAAAGTAATACAGAAAGTGGATCATGTATAAAAGCAAGAAAAAAAAACAGTAATACTTTAGCATTATTTTTAATGGCTTATTTTACATGATGGGACAGACTAATTATACTGTACTAGAGTCATGTTTAAATGAAACCAATAAAAAAAAAACACCTGATCAATGACCCATCTGTGCCAATAAATCAGACAGAATTTTAAAAACATGAACAGGTGGGGAAAAAAAGATAGTGTTTTCAAATATTTTAAGTCTTTCTTGTAAAAAAAAATGGCCTGTTTGTTCCAATTTCAGCTCAATCCGAGGGTCTTCCTAATGCATTTATGTCAAAAGTCCAATGCACAGCATGATTAGAGCTCTCTAGTGATGCTTTGGGATAAAATTGTCTCTGATATTTCTGCAGTAAGCTAACAGACAGAAGAAAGTCATAAAATAATAAGAATTTCCCCAATGCGTCCTGAATTAAATTTTAATGATCTTTCATGACAGAATTACATCTGACTGCCTGAAACCTAATAAAAAACTGTTTTATTAACAAGACGTTTCAAATGATATTCACTTTTCTTGTGTATTAAATGAAGACATAAAGAAACACTGCAACTATGCAAACTATCCTAATATCAAATATATTGTGAAGTGCTCAAAATACCTCATTTGGTTATACCGGCCAGGTCTTTTAAAAACGGCTATATTAGCATCAAATCTTGGATTCAATCTTTTTGTCAGCTTGTTTTCTTTCAATTAGCACAGGTTCTGTATTTATTTTTGGAACGGATTGATCGCATGCCTCATTGATCAGAGCTTATGCATCTTAGTTTTTAAGTTATAAAAGCATTATTTGTGGGTAATTTTGGCAATGTTCGCTCAAACACTGATAAGCTTGGATAAATAAAGCCTACGATAAATCAGTTCCAAAAATAAATACAAAACCTGTGCTGATTAATAGAAAAGGTAACACTCTACAACAAGGTTCATTAGTCAACATAAACTAAGAATGAACAATAATTGATTGATCTCATCATTTACTAATGCATTATTAAAATCACAAGATGTGTTTGTTAACATGCACTAAGAATGGACAATACTTCTACAGCGTTTATTCATCTTAGTTCATGTTAATTTCAATATTTGCTAATGCATTATTAAAATCACAAGATGTGTTTGTTAACATTAGTTAATACACTGTGAACTAACATGAATAAACAACTATTTTAATTAACTAACATTAACAAAGATGTAATAAATGCATTGTTCATTGTTTGTTCATGTTAGTTAATAATACATCATCTGCTGTTAAATGCATTCTAAGGTAATCAGTAGAACAAAAACAACAGCTCATTTTCATGCTTTACAACAAAATTATGTTTTATTATGTACGGATAGCAGATACTCTCTCTCCCTCAGACTCACACACATTAAAATATGCGCTAATGTTGTCAGCGCCAAGTTACTCTGACAACCTTATCCTTAACATCAGCTTAAAAACAACTTGACTTCTCAGAAGCGCGGTAACAACGGCGCTGTTTGTGAAAAAAATAACTTCAATTTTCAATGTTATAGCCGAACACGCTTGAGAGATGTCTCTCTCGCTCTCTCAAGCACACACACACACACACACACACACACACTCATAACTTAGTTATTAACTGCATTAGTCTGCCATCAATGGCTTAAGCCTCCTTTATAGGTCGGAGACATTGGATGAGATGCAGAAGAAATAATCCTACTTACAATAGCATTTTAAATAAGAAAACGGACAAATATCTTGAATTATATTATCTGATTGATGTCTTGAGGTGTGGCAACCATAGCATAAGTAGATTAATTGACTTTAGAAAATTATTAAAAAAATAATGCACACCTGTTGTGACTGCATCACCACCTCTATCATCATTCTATTATCGTTCTATCATCTTTTCACAGGTTCCCACTTCCTAATAATATGAATAAATTAATATAGCATGTTTGGCGTGCTGTCCAGGGGGTGAGCCAGGAGGTCGGCAGACTCCGAGCCCTAGTAGTTTAAACCCAAGCGAGGACAGAGCTCAGCGTCCGGCTCAAACCCCGTTTGCCCCTCGAGGAAGGTGCGGATTGGGAGCGGAGAAGGCTCGGTGGAGGGATGCGTAACGAGATACGGTAGGGAAGGAAACGGGCTTATTTAAGGCGGAGATGCTTAGACCTGATTGGGTGGAATGGAATTAGGTTGATTGAGGAAATGTGGAGCCAGCCGTGTCTAATATTCATGCGTGCTCCTCACAAAATTTGTTTATCAACATCACATAATGGTAAATTGTCATAATATATCATTCTTGACTGACTGCTAGTATATTTCAGTAGATAAATGAATGTGTAGATGAATGTACAATGTTTTATAATAATAATTTATTAAATTGTGTGTCTATTTCATTCATTTAACACTTAATATTGGTGCATCCAAGTTTGCCATTTTAATAAAAAAAATTTTTTTTACTTAAACTATTTACTTTCCCTGGTAATTAGTTACTTTTATAATGATGTAACTCAGTTACTAACTCTACTAACTATTTGTAAGAAGTAACTACAGTAGTAACTATAACTAATTACCTTTTTTATTTTACATTTTTTTTATTTTACCTTTATTTAACCAGGCAAGACAGCTGTGGCCTGGCAAAGGCGGAGCCTTTTGGAGGAAATAAGGAAACTCATAAAAATAAACATTTTAAGAAATATAAACAAAACTATAAAAAGAAGTAACGTGGAGTAGGTTTGGTTTTTTTTTGGACTGAATTAGTACTGTGCATGGTATTTAGTGAATTCAGCCCACAAAGTTGTACAGATTTATACATGCTCATAAAAAGACACGATGATGTATTCGGCACTTCTTGCCTCAAACATCAGTTCCACAGTCCTGCCCTATATTTATTTGTCTAGAGAGAACGGGCCATTCTAGCGCCTCGTAATGACCCCAGGCCTCATAAACCACAGATAGAGGTCTGGAGGCTCGACCAAAACCTGCTCATGATGTCCAGTTAATTCCAAACTAATTTATGAAGTGTCTCATTGGTCTCAGACACACCATATATCCCCTCACAAACCCATTCACAGCCTGACCAGCTGTCTGAACCGACCAGTGCACGTCACCTCAGTATTAGATCTTAATTAAACTATATATACAAATCTTAAAGGAACTGATTATATAAAACACGCCAATTCTTTTATCATTTACTTACACTGAACTTGCATGCAATTCTTTCTTTTGATCTAAAGTAAGAGTTTTCGAATAATCTGTTGGTTGCACTTTCAATGAAGAGATGTGAAGCTTCAATGGGACACAGAAGTATATAACTTCACTATATTACAAGTCTTCTGAAATCATAAATAGTTTTTTTAAGAATGGATGAAATGTCAGTACGCACTGAGGTTCTTGTGAAGTGACCAGAAAAATTAATCAGTTCAACTCAACCATTGTAACAGTCAAGGTCATGAATGAATCATATTTTAAACTAGTAGCACGTATTCTTTGTTTATGCACTCCTTGCTTTATAAAAAGAAAGAAAGTTATACTTGTTGTACAGTAGTAGTTATTTTTAGGTTTGAGACATCTACAAAATGGTCACGTGGAATAAAACAATATGCATTACTAATATAATTAGGATGTAATTATGCTTTAGAACAGCTTGGACTGTTTGGAATGGAATAGAGCTTTGGATTTTCCAGTAGACTGTGACAGTTTGCAAAGGGTATGAATAAAAGTAACTTTAAATCAGAATTTGCCAGAGGTATGAATAATTTTGGCTTCATTGTAGCTTGACTGTCTCTATTTTTATATTGAACAACATAAGGGTGAACATTTTGGGGTGAACCATCTAAACCAGGGGTGTCAAACTCAGTTCCTGGAGGGCCGGAGCCCTGCCCAGTTTAGTTCCAACCCTGCTCCAACACGCATACAATGCAGTTTTCAAATAAGCCTTAATGACTTGATTAACAGTAT